>APFE031148327.1:4159-16126 GCA_000404065.3 Pinus taeda | reverse complement strand
AACAATGGAATGATGATACAAATGCAATTACTTGAACAAGGGCTTGACTATACCTCTTCACAAATATGTAATCTACAAGAGTAAACAACAAATTAGAGCATAGGGGTCTCATGTTTATTTGAGAATTTCTATGAATTGTTTCATTATATCATTAACTACATTATCATCTATTAGGTCATAGATACATTGTTCATTCATTTACAAATCAAAACATGAGGAGAGCCATACACAATCACTGTCATAATACATGCTTATATCCGACATATAACAACATAAACATCAAGGATACATCAGCCATAAATTCCACATATAAACCAATACATTTATACATGAGATATCAAGGAGAGAATCTCTTATTAATGAATGTAGAATCCAACCCGAGATGGGACTACCACATTCCACTCAACCATAGAATGGTTGAGCCAATTCTCTCTTTAGCCATTCACCCCTCTGCCATATTCCAAGCATGAATGTGGGACGCAAACCAAAAGAACCAACCAGGGCATCCCGAGGCTAAACCACCTCACCCTCATCAATAGAAACCAAGTTTATCGTAATCCATCTCAAATCACTCGGCCAGCACAATAAACATGTAATAACACGCTTCACCATGATCTCCACCTACACCGTGAGGAATTTTATTGTCTCTTAGTCTCTCAAGCTTTATCGCAATCCATTGTCTGATCCATAGATCATTAGGCCCTAAACTGAGACACCACCCTCTATGATTTACCATATATCCCGCCATTTACTGGCAAGGATTCCTAGGCCTAATAAAGGGCAACACAAAATTTGGCTTTACCGCAACCCACAATCTGATTCAGGGGTTATTAGGCCATGTGTTCTATTATTCAGAGATCCACCTCACTCAACTTTGAATCCATCCAACAATCCAGCTCAACCAAAACATGAGAGCCTCATCACACCATGGCTATCTGGAAATAGCAAGGCTAGGATGAAAACAATATCACACTTGGAAAAACGCATGCCATAACAGCAAAAGAACCACATGCAATACCATGCATGCCAAATCTAGCAAGGAAAACACACATTCAAATTGTTACATGCAAAGAATCTTATTGTAGCTGCTTGATCCTGCTCTTCATTGCTTGCTCCTTCCTTCCTCTTTCATTCTTTGTCTTTCTTGCTCCAATGCCAAAGTGCTCCAAGAAAACTCTAAGTCTCCAAGAGTGAGAGAAAGAGAATAATGAGAGAGCTCCAAAACTAAACTAAAAAAAGGTTATAAAATGATCCTTGGAAGCCTTTTTGTCAATTAGGCCTCTATTTTCTTCATTTTCCATTATTTACCTTCATTTTCCTCCTCACATGCAACTTGTGACCTTTCACCTTCCTTTTCTCCTAATTTCCTTTATTTTAATAAATAAATGTGCCAAAAATGCCATTTTTCCTTTCCAAAGCCTTAGTCATTGCCTTTGCCAACTTCCTTGCCCACAATAAACCAATGAACACCCACACTACGATGTTTTCCCAACATTCAACTTGGAATAAGTGTCCCATCAACTGTGGTTATTATTTTTCTCTTTATTAAATTTTTTTACATGGAATTTTCACCAAGGTTTTTACAGAACCCTCCCCCTTGGGGGACATTGTCCTCGGTGTTCAACCACACCTATACCTCAGCAAAACCATAGAAAAGAAAACATATTGTTCATGACCTTTATAATATAGCTTGATGCAATATTTACAATGATCACTCCGCTGAAAAGCACACAAGAATGACAACATGACAATTATAATGACATGATACCCATACCTCTTATTGGAGATTTATAACATAGCTCATGGTGGTATTTACATCCATATACATATGTACATATATCAAAACATCACCCAAACATATGCCAAAACATATACCAAACATCATACCAAAACTTCTTTGCCTCAACCGAAAAACAATGAAGGATACATAGCTTGCATCTGATCCACCATCTCCCATGTAGCTTCATCAGGCCCAAATTTCTTCCACTACACTTTAACCTACTCAATTTCTCGGTTCCGGAGCATGAGCATCTTTTTCTGTAATATACATTGAGGCTCCAACTGGAATTCTCCATTTGGATCCACCTGCAATAAGGCCAGAAAATCACATGATCAACATCTTTAACATACTTCTTAAGAAATGAAACATGGAAAACATCTTGGACTTTCACTGTCGGAGGCAGTGCAAGTCGATAGGCTACTGGTATGATCCTCTCAATAATCCTAAAAGGTCCACAAAACCGGGGTGCCAACTTGGCATATGATCCAATACGCAAGGAGCTCTTCTTCGGTTTTATGAACAAGTACACATGTTCCCCAAGCTAAAACTCCTTGAACAACCTATTTTTATCTGCATAGATCTTCTACCTATCCTGTGTTGCTTTCAAATTCTTCTTGATTACTTGCATTTCTTGTTCCATTTATGCCAATATATCTGGTCCAATCAACACCATGTTAACCACATCACTCTAAATGATGGGAGTATTGTAACTCTGCCCATACAATGCCCCAAAGGGACTCAACTTCATATATTCCTGATACCCATTGTTGTAATTGAACTCTACCATTGGAAGATACTCTTCCCACTTTTTTTGTTGATGCATTATGTACATCCTCAACATGTCCTCCAATATCCTGTTGACCCTCTCAATCTGTCCATCTGTCTACGGATGATAAGTTGTACTGAAGGCCAACTCTATACCCAAACCTACAAACAATTCCTTCCAAAACTTGTAAGTGAACTTTACATCCCTGTCTGACACAATCTTCTTTGGAACTCCATGCAATTTGACCATGTCTCTAATGAGCATGTATGTTACATCACTAGCTGAGAATGTAGACTTCACTAGAATGAAGTGCACAACCTTTGTCAACCTGTCCATAACAACCATGATGGAATCATGTTGTCTCAATGTCCTCGGCGATCCTGTGATAAATTCCATGGAAATGACCTCCTATTTCCACTCTGGAATCGCAATCAGCTATAATAGTCCACTTGGATGCTACACTCTTCCTTTACCTACTAACAATCAAAACACCTAGCCACGAATTCTGCTACATCCTTCTTCATATTCGAATAATAATATAATTTCTTCTCTAAACCTAACCAATCTATCTGTCGTGAGATGATATTCCACATCTTGTGCACCTGCACCTGTACCTATACCTATACCACTACCTGTACATGTACCTATACTACTAACTGTATCTATACCTGTACTCTGTTGCAACCTATGCACAATCTCCATATACCTGACATCCTGCTGACCTGCCTGCAAGATATTATCTTGTATATTTATCCCATAGGAACTCATAGATGCTATATGATTTACCTGTATTCGCCTGCTAAGAGAATCTATGACCCTATTCTCCTTTCCTTTGACATATATGACCTCAAAATCAAACTCACTAATAGTGGCCAACCATCGAGCCTGTCTTCCATTCAAATTCGGTTGGTCAAATAGATACGACAAACCAATGTGATCAAACATCAATACGAACCCCATGCCAAGAAGATAGTGCATCGACATCTTTAATGCATGTATGATTGCTACCAACTCAATGTCATGTGTTGGATAGTTCTGCTTGTGCTCATTCAGTTTCTATGACTCATAACACACTATCTGTCCATTCTGCATAAGGACTCCACCAAGTCCTCTCTGATAAGCATTTGTACATACTACAAACTCTTTTTCCGAATTTGCAATCTTTAGCATTGGTGCATGTGTCAAAAACTACTTGAGCTGCTAAAAAATGGCCTCACACTACTCTGTCCATTCAAACTTCTTACCTTTCCTTTGCAACGATGTAATAGGATAAGAAATATGTGAGAAGTTCCTGATGAACCTCCTGTAATAACCTACCAACCCCATGAAATATCTCACCTCATCTACATTCTTAGGAGTTTCCCACTCCATGATAGCTCTTACATTTTCTGGATCCACTGCTATGCCCTCCTTGGAGACAACATGTCCCAAGTAATGTACCTTAGTCTGAAAGAAACTGCACTTGTTGAGCTTAGCATACAACTGATGCTCTCTCAATAACCTCAGCACTATTGCCAAATGCTCAACGTGCTCTTCCTCATTTTTAGAATATACTAATATGTCATCAATGAACACAATAACAAACTTATCCAAATACAAACGCAACACACTATTCATCAAGCACATAAATGTAGTTGGAGCATTAGTCAAACCGAATGGAACTACAACAAACTCATAATGTCCATGCCTAGTCCATAAATTCATCTTGTAGATGTCCTCTTCCTTGATGCGTACATAATGGTATCTTGATCTCAATTCGATCTTCGATAACACTGCTGCTCCCTTCAATTGATCAAAAAAGTCATCTATCCTCGGCAATGGATACCCATTCTTGATGGTTACTTTGTTCAACTTCCTGTAGTCAATACATAATCTGAGAGTACCATCCTTCTTCTTCACAAACAATACCGGTGCACCCCAAGGTGATGCACTTGGCCTAATGTATCCCTTTTCCCAACATCTCCTTCAACTACAACTTCAACTCTACCAACTCAGGTGTGCTCATCATGTAAGGTGCCTTTGATGTTGGAGTTGCCCTTAGCACTAACTCAATAGAAAAGTCTACTTCCCTGTGAGGTGGCGACTCCGAAATATCTACAGGAAACACATCTTGAAACTATTGTAGAAATGGGTACCTACTCAAAACATCTACATCCTCAACTTCCTTACCTTTGTCACTAGAGATATGTATGAAAAATAACACACACCCTTTCGTGCGACTACTTTTTTCCTGCATAGTTGTCACCATCCTAACTGATGTGACTTTCTTCTTTCCCTGTAAGACTCTTGGTTCCCCATTGTCATCCAAGCACTCAATGGCTTTTCATAAAAATACACCTTGGTTCTATGAAGGTACACCCAATCCATGCCCAACAACATAATGTATGATCCCATCGTTAATACATTCAAATGTGTTTAGGTAGGCATACCATTCAAATCAGATGAACAAGCTCTTACCCAACGATGAACTCGCTTCTTTGTACTTGTATCCAACTGCACTAACCAAGATTTTGCATGCGCTTTTTTATTCAAACCACACTTATCCACCAAGTCAGGACTAACATAACTATAATTATATCTAGGGTCGATCAAAATAGAAACAACTTGATCACAAATCTTACCATCCATCTCAATGATAGATACCTGGTGGTCTGCCTTTCTATTACCCAGTGCTGCATAGATACGAAGAACACTCTGACCAACATCTCCAACAATTTGTGCCTCCTTTACACTATATATTTGAGGCCTACCAACCTAATTTTGTGGACAACCTCTCTTAAGGTGTTCCTTACCGCATGTCCAATACTCCAACCATCCAGTACCATCACCTCTATGTTGTTGTTGTGATCCCTGTCCCTGTCTAGCTGCATTGAACTTATTTTGTGGTGCCACATTTTCTCTTTCTTCTGCATTATGAGGCCTTGTTCTTTTCGGCTTCCATTTACCCTTACCTTTATCCTTATCCTTCCCTTTCCATCCTTGCTAAGATTCATTCTTACGCTTTGATTGTTCATAACAATGCTTCAATTTCCCAATAACTTCCTCAAGTGACTAAGGTTCATCATACTCAATCCGATCTAAATGCTAATGGGAAACCACTGTCAAATCATTGAACTTTAGCCTTCTCATCTTTAAGAGATGGTATATACCTCAATAGTTCCAGGTTCTTGGTCGTATACTCTTCATTTGTCATTGATCCCATCTTTAGTTCATAGAATTCTTTGGCCTTATTGTTGTAGTACCTTTCTAAAAAATAATTCTTCCTGAAAAGTATTGAAATCATGCCAACTCAAGTCCTCTGTCTTGATGTCTCTGTCCCACTTCACATCTTCCCACCAGATATTTGCTTTACCTTTCAGGCTGAAGATAGCAATTTTGGCCTTCATGTTTTCTGTGTACTCATGCAACTCAAAGAACTTGTTCATCCCAAGTATCCAAACCTCTGCATCTTCTCGTTTCTTCAAGTCTCCATCAAAAGTAAGTAGATTTTCTTTCTTAAACTCATATGGAAAGTATCCCCTATCACTCCTCCTGTAAGGATGGTAACGATGACAATCATGATGCCTATTAGAACCAGGACTAGAATAATACTTGTATCCATTACCTATCCTATCTGGAGTATCCAACAACCTACCATCTCTAACCCTATCATCTCTATCTGACCTATGACCACCATGAGACCTACTTCCATATGCCCCATTGGTTCTCTCCTCATATCCATGGTTGATCCAAAGTGGCCCTTGTCGCCACAATTCTAATAAACTTTGAAGGAGTATCACATTAACCTCTGCTTGTTTCTCTTGTGTCTGCATGATTTTGTCATTGTCCACCTTACAACTCCTTATTTCTTCCTTCAAGCTTCTCAGTATATCTGCTAATTAAGAAGAGTGCCCAACACCACGTTGTTCATCTTATTCATAGGGAAAATATTTGTAGCCTCCCATATTGCTAGTCATTTTGATCTCTTTCCTGCAAGGCATACTATGTCAGCTAAACCAAATCACAATAAACCAACGTAGCTTAGCAATATCTGGGGAGGATATCTCATCTACAAGATCAACCAATCAACATAGTACATGGATAACATAATCATGACAACATATATACGTATAATACATAAGTATATAACCATATTACCATCATTCTAGATTGAGTCCAATCATCAATGCATGACCATATCACTACACATCCCATGACCTCATGCATGACGACAAAAACGATACTAATGTACGCTGACGATACACTAGCATAAACAACATGTAACCAATCATACATTCATGACGACACACTTCACAACAACAACATCCTCCTTCACATGGTGATACCACTACAACCATGACTGACACCATGCATATGCAACAAGCACATAGACCACAAGGATGATTAACACATGTGCAACTGACATGAATGCATGACCAACGCACACCACCCATCCAATCCAAGGGGTAAACCATGCTCTGATACCACTATGTGACATCCTCCTCCCACATCTACCCAAGTAACCAACCAACCGGGATAAACATGTGACGAAAGGATACTATGATGGGATTCAACCTCCTAGGTAACCTTAAGGAAGTGGAATCGACATAAACACACTACAAATACCTTCCACATTAGCAACAGAACTCCCAAGAGCCATCCCAACCACTCGGGTAGCCATCCCCTGAGACCAACTAAGGTTTTAGACCATTAAACTCCTGGAAACTCCCTTGATATGGGCATGCATGCATTAAAAGGGCTCTGGACGCTCCCACATCATGGTACACCAGTGTCCAGGGACTTTTCTGCCCAGTGTCGTGCCTACGTCCCCGAGATTTGAGCCACATTTTTAGGCCTAGAGCTTATGTCACTATCCAAAACTAAATTACACCTTCAAAACAGAAAGATAACAATGGAATGATGATACAAATGCAATTACTTGAACAACAGCTTGATTGGACCCCTACTAACCATGACAGGCATTTTGTCAAACATATGACAAATCTGTAATCTACAAGTGTAAACAATAGATCTGAGCACATGGGTCTCATACTTATTTGAGAATCGCTAAGAATCATTTTTCCCTTATATCATTAGCTACATTATCATCTATTACGTCATAGATACATTGTTCATTCATTTACAAATCAAAACATGAGGACAACCATACATCATCATTGTCATAATACATGTTTATAGTCAGCATAATAACAACAGAAATATCAAGGATACATCAGTCGTAAATTCCACATATAAACTAGTACATTTATACATAATATATCAAGGAGAGAACCTCTTATTAATGAATGCAAAATCCAACCTAGGATGGGACTACCACGTTCCATCTTACCATAGAATGGCTGGGCCAATTCTCTCTTCGACCATTCACCCACATGTCATATTCCAAGCATGAATGTGGGACTCAAACCAAAAGAACCAACCAAGCAATCCTGAGGCTAAACCACGTCACCCTCATCAATATAAACAAGGCTTAACCATAATCGATCTCGGATCACTAGGCCAACACAATAAACATGTAATAGTAGGATTTACCATGACCTCCACCAGATCACTAGGCCAAAAAAAGCATGGGTGCCACCGGATTTCTCCACCTGCATCGTAAGGAATTTTCATATCTCCTAGTCGCTCAGGATTTACCGCAATCCACAATTTGATCCAAGGATCACTAGGCCCTAAACCGAGACACCACCCTCTAGGATTTACCGTAAATCTCGCCATTCACCAGCAAGGATTCCTAGGCCTAATCAAGGACAACACAAAATCTGGCTTTACCACAACCCACAGTATGGTTCAGGGGTTACTAGGCCATGTGTTCTATTATTTTGGAGATCCACCTCACTCAACTTCGAATCCATCTGACAATCTAGCTCAACCAAAACATGAGAGCCCCGTCACACCATGGCTATCCGAAAATGGCAAGGCTAGGTTGAAAACAAGGTCACACTTGGAAAAACCCATGCCATAACGACAAAAGAACCACATGCAATACCCATCATGCTAAATCTAACAAGGAAAACACACATGCAAATTGATACCTACAAAGAATCTTGTTGTAGTTGCTTGCACCTGCTCTTCCTTGCTTGCTCCTTCCTTCCTCTTATCTTCTTTGCCTTTCTTGTTCCAATGCCAAAGTGCTCCAAGAAAACTCTGTGTCTAAGAGTGATAGAGAGAGAATAATGAGAGAGATCCATAACTAAACTGACAAAAGGTTACAAACTGATTCTCATAAGCCTTTTTATCAATTAGGCCTCTATTTTCTTCATTTCCCACTATTTTCCTTCATTTTCCTCCTCACATGTAACCTATGACGTTTTACCTTCATTTTCTCCTAATTTCCTTTATTTTCATAAATAAATTTTCCAAAAATTCCTTTTTTCCTTTCCAAATCCTTATCCATCGCATTTGCCAACTTCCTTAGCCATACTAAACCAATGAACACCCACACTAGGATGTTTTACCCAACATTCAGCTTGGAATAAGTGTCTCGTCAACTGTGGTTATTATTTTTGCCTTTATTAACTTTATTACATGGAATTTTCATGAGGGTTGTTACAAAAGGACTGTTTCCTTTGTTGAGACACCTGTTTGAAGACCTCGGGTGGAACTCCCTGCAAAAACTTATCCTATTGATACACCAACCAAAGAATGTTTCACTGAAAAATAAATCATGCTAAAACACCGGTAGATATTTCCAATGGACAATTTGAAGGTTCTGAATATGGAGCATGCCCTATTGAGGAAGAACAACCTCCACAAAAGAAGGTGAATAAAAGGCGATTGAAGAATCTTGTGGGAGGAAAATTCCCAAGGAAAAGGGCTAAAGTTATTGCCACATTGTCACCTACTCCATCATATAGGAGCTCTGTTATTACTGAAGAATTGAAAAATTCAAAGGAGCAGACCAACAAAGATAATGAAGAGGAATTAAAGCAAAAACAAGGTGTTGACCCCCCACCTAGTAAGTTTGAATTTGATCCCCAGTCTCAACAAATAAATGATTTGAGGAAAGAAAATAAAAATTTAAGAAATAAGCTTTAAAATCTAAAGGAAAAAATATAATTTAAGAAACAATTAGGGTTAGAAACCCTAGTTGAGGGAGTGGAAATGACATATACACCCTCTAAGATCACTAAAACCCGAAAGCCATTATGCAAAGTGTGTGGGGAGATTTTTGATGACTATTTCAGTGGGAGTACAAGTAGAATTTGAAGTGGAAAGTACAAAATTTTGGGTTGCACTAGAAGAACCTGTTGACGATATTGTTTTCACACAAGAACCAACTATTGAAACAGAGCAACCTAAGGAGTTCCGGGCTACACCACAAGAACCTACTGACAACATTGTTGTCATACAAGAATCGGTATTTGAGGTAGAGCAACTTGAGGGGAATAAAAATGTCGATGCACAAGAATCTATTGATAATACTACTACTACACAAGAACCAATAGTTGAGGTAATTCAACTAGAGGGAAAAAAAGAGAATAATTGAAGGAATAAGAAAATTTTCAAGAATTTATTGAAATCAATTCTACAACAACAGTAGAAACAATAACAACAGTGGAGGCAACCCAGCCTAAGTTTGAAGAACATTTGAATTTAGTATTTTTATTTGATGAACTAAGTAAATGGAGCGATTAGCAGTCTCGTTGCAAGAAGAAGTGATCCCTTTGAGTGAGTATGGGAAAATTGTCCACAATCTTAAGAGGGCTTTGGATGAAGAGCTAATGCTCCAAAGATTAAAGTGGGATAAGATCAAAGAGGAGATGAAGAAGGAACAAATGCAAGTGAAAGAGTTACAAGAGAAAGTTTAGTTATTATAGGAGGATAAAGAACAAACATATGACTTGGCACATAGTGCATTGATCTCTAGGAGACCTTCTCCTTCATGTCCTTTGTTATTATAAAGAAACTCTTCCTCTTTAGATTAACAAGAGGAAAGGAGTAAAGATTGTATAAGATGGTTGATTTTAAAACCTTCTTGGAAACATTTCAACAAACTAATTTCTTGGAACAACACTTATTGTGTGAGTTGTACCTACATGCATATGTTTCTTTTGGAGATAAAGGTTTTAGATTTTCACCTTATGTATGAGAAATCCAATTGAGGGCTTTCAGCACTTTTATGCAGAATCAAGTCGGCTGGAAATCAACTCACGATATTGTAATAACAAGTTACATTGAAAGTAATGCCATCATTTGTATGAAATGAGCCAAGATCTATTAATGAGGTATTAAGAACATATAACATATTTTTGCAGTCTTCAGAGGTAAGGGATCCGATGATGGAGATTAGAAATAAGGTCTTGGAATGTTGTTCCAAAAGTATTGAATTGAAGAAACATGATGCACTGGATGGGAGTAGGTTAAGGTGGGAAGCATGTAATGGAAGGCTGAAAAACAAGGACCCTTATTGCTTCGATAACTTTGTGAATGTGCTCTCTAGGGTCCCTAAGTATTTAGAATGTATGAGGAGATGTGGGTTTAGTGGCTCAGGCTCAAATTCAAATTCCCATTGATTTGGCTCCCTGTATTCAATTATAACGTTTATATTAGTTAAGGTCATCAGACAAAAAAATGTGGTGGTTTGACTTTATCAGCTCTCGCAGATAAAGAGCCCCCACATATGATATAACAATGACTTATAATTTTTTTGAACTGCATTACCACACACATCAGAATTTGATTGAAGAGGTCGACATGAGACATGCAATTTCTTCAACTGGGGGAGATGTTGGGACATGAAATTGGCACTCTTTATGCATCCATTTTGCCTATCTTTCTCACCATTTTGGCCTTGAAAGCCACATCTCGTTACTCTATTAATCACCTTTTGACTGTAGAAATTCCTTGTAGATTCAAATTGCAAATTATAATATGCTAAAACAATTGACTTGAATCTACTCTACTCATCAACAAAAACAATAATTGATCGATGAAATCACGAAGCATAAAAGAGAAAGAATTTAATCACACATAACACAATAATTTTTTGGGGAAAACCATAGCTAAAAACCCCTGCTATCTGTATATTGCATTAATTAGAAAAGCTGAGAATATTACAATGTTTATGTCAGTCTTCTAGATTAATCACATAGCTAAGATTTGGTCGATGTTTCGAACCAACTAATGTGGTTCATCCTTAGGACAAGGCGAGAAATCAATAGATCTAAGGGAATAAATAGCAAGGATGCATCACTGCCCAGAGTTAGCAGTTAGGTAATTTGTTAAATTGTTCAATGATTTAGTTAGAGAATAGTCATTATGTAATAAATAAATATTTAGTTTCGAAATTATAAAATGATAATATTAAAATTTAGTTATAAAATAGTTGTTGTGTAATAAATCAATATTAAATTTCGATATTATAAAAGGAATATTAGTATTAAATATTATATTAAGAATTATCTAGAAATAATTAATC
>APFE031148326.1:110484-160621 GCA_000404065.3 Pinus taeda | reverse complement strand
GATGACTATCATTATGGTTCCACTCTCATTGTTGTAATGATTGATGTTGAGTTATGTCCTTCCTGACTGATGTATAATTGCATTTATTAAATTTCACGCTTGTGTTTGTGCTGTTCTCTTTGTGTGCAGGTGTCCATTCACGGAGATAGTGGAGGACTGTGACCGGCCAAAGCAAAGGAGCGTGGGCGACGTCTCTTCTATGAACAAAAGCGTTGGAACCCAAGTAGGTCTTCATCACTTACCTTTTATTTGTAATTAGGGACTTGCGTGATAGCATTGTTTGATTGTTGCTAGACCCGTTTTGGGCTAGTAGGGATCGCCTCTATCCGTAGAGGGGATTTACCTCTCCAACACACCTCGTAGTCAACTCCCACTTTGAGCATCCGTAGTCTTAACTGCTTTCAACCTCATCCTCCTTTTCTTTGACTTGATTGCTACCATGTGTGTGAGGACTAATTGTTTTGTCCTCGCTCACTGAATGAAGGTGGCCAAGGTAACTGTCCACCTTTCTGTTATAAACCAACTTGTTTGCAACCTTTACATCTTCTGATTACATTATGAAAATGAGAGAGTGAAGCGAGATACTTACCTGTGGTAACAATACCTTGTTGCAGTTTGTTGAAATAACAAGGTTTTTGTTGTATGTTGGCTGCATGTGATCTCTCCTTCTTTTTTATTTTATTGTCCTTTGATGATTTTTTTGATGTGTAGGTACCTGGTGTTGAAGATGATGGTGCTGCTGCTACTCTGGACCTTCTTCTACCCTTGGATCTCCATGATGGAAACTTGCTGCAACTTATGATTTTTATTCTGTGGGATAGGCTGCTACAAGATTTCCTCTAGGATGTCCTGTAGCTACTTCTTCCTCCGAATTTTTAATCATTTCTACTACTGGGACTTGAGGATGATGAACATGGACAAAGAGGAGGTCTAGGGGTGTGTGAATAATGAGAAATAGCCCTTCAGGTGTTGTTCTCTTTTGCTCTCTGTCTCATTTTTTCTCTGTTTTTTTTCTTGAAGACAATAATTTTTTTTGTTTTTTGAAAACTGATTTTTTTAATGATGAATGCAGGGGTGATCAAGGTGGAGAGAGGTATGATAATGAAGTGGTGATGTAGGAATTTTATTTTTTGACATGTGTAGGTCATTTCCTTGCCCTAGGGTTACTTCCTTTAGGATTCCCAAGCCATTGGTTTTCAGGGGATCCTGTAGGTTTACAGGGAATCCTGTAGAAAACACAATACCCTTGCAAACTGAGTCAAATGAATGAAAAAAATGAAAGGAATGGTGGAATGATGAAGGATAATGAATGGAAAAATAAAAATATTAGTGGAATCGGTCCCTTTTGATTCTCCTTTGCTCTCTGATCGTCCTCCTGCTGACCTGCAAACAATTTTTCATGATTTTTTTCTTTTCTCTTTTTTTTTTTTTGAAAGCAACTAGTCTGCCTCCAAGAGGTTTTCATCCTAGCTGCTTGCCCTGGGCGCGTCAAGAGAGGTTTTCACCCACAAATCTTTTTATTTCTCTTTTTTGTTTTTGTTTTTTGTTTTGAAACCATTGGGCTGCCCCAAGAGGTTTTCAACCCAATAGTGGGACTCAGGCACCTCATGGAGGTTTTCACCCGAGTCTCCTTCTTTTTTTGTTTTTTTGTTTTGTTTTTTCTCTCTTAGTGACTTGATGAGGCAGGAGTTGAGGCTTGCTCCAACACCATCACTTTTTTATTGACACCATTAATGAACTCTTGCTTTGACAATGGACTTTTGTAAACTTTCAATCTGTGCCCATTAACAAGTAAAGGAATGGCCTCTGCATCTATGGTTTTGATATGCACTGAACCATTATCATGACATCTCTCTATAACATAAGGCCCTAACCATATTGTCCATAACTTGCCCTTAAAGTCTTTATACTTGGAATAATATAACAAATCCCAATCACCTTCTTGAAATTGCTTATCCTTGATGTTCTTATCATGCCAGATCTTCCTCTGAATTTGAGTTACCTCTATGTATAGGAGGGCCTGCATTCTGAACTCATCTAAACCATTCAACTGGAGAAATATCTCTTTTTGTGCACTTCTAAGATCTAGATTTTGTTGGGCTACCATCCTCAATGTATTATACTCAAACTCAATGGAAAACAGGGCCTTTTTCCCATAGTCTAGCTCATAGGGTGTGAATCCAGTGGTGGTATTATAGGTCCAGGTGGCCTCAACTAGTCTATCTGCCCAATCTTTCCTGCTACTGCTAACCACTTTGGTTAGGATGCCTTCCAATGCTCTGTTGGTCACCTCCACTTGCCCATTAGCTTGTGTGTGATATGGAGTGGAGGTTCTATGCTTGATTTTGTGTTGGCTTAGCAAGTCTTCGATCATGTTGGAGGTAAACTGGCTACCTTGATCAGTGACCAGTTCTCTAGGGTACCCAAACTTGTAAAATACATTCTCCCTTAAGCACTCAACCACCTTCTCCTGTGTTGCTGCCTTGATTGCCTTGGTTTCAACCCACTTAGTCAGATAGTTAGTGCATACAATGATATATTGATTTTGCTTGGAAGGAGGGTCAATAGGTCCAATGAAGTCCATGCCCCACTTGTCAAATGGCTCAAAAGTCAGTTGAGGTTGTAGAGGCATTTCATCTCTTGGAGTAGGCCTTCCCATCCTCTGGCATTGATCACACTGACTAGTATATCTTTTCACATCCTGATGAAGAGTGGGCCAATAATAACCATCTTGTAACACTTTAAATGTTGTCCTCTTTGCTGCAAAGTGACCTCCACAAGGCCCATCATGATAGCTTAGAAGGATGTCATAGACTTCCTCCCCCTTGACACACCTTCTCAAAATTTGATCTAGGCCTAGTTTGAAGAGGTTGCCCCCAGTCCAAGTGAAGGGGGCGCACTTCCTCACAATCTTGCTTTTCTCTTTGGAGGACGAATTCAGTGGGAACTGTGCAGATACCAAATAGTTTGCAATGTCAGCAAACCATGGAGAGAGAACTGAAATGGTGAATAAGTACTCATCTATTAACTGATCATCAAAGATTCCTTCCTCTTCTGCAGGCAAAGTTAATCTGGACAAAAAATCTGCAACAACATTTCCCTTGCCATGCTTATCAACAATAGTTAGATCAAACTGTTGTAATAAAAGTAACCATATAATAATCCGAGCATTCACATCAGGTTTATTCATTAAATATTTGATTACAGCATGGTCAATATGTACAAATGTTTGATAGCCTGTAATATAATGCGTAAATTTGTTCAATGAATGCACAACAACCATGAGCTCCTTTTCGGTCACTGTGTAGTTCAGTTCGGCCTTTGATAGATTCTTATTGATAAAGTAAATGGAATAAGGAAAATTTTCATCTATTTGGCCTAAGGCTGCTCCTATGGCTTTGCGTGAGGCATCAACATGTATATGAAAAGGAAGGACCCAATTTGGGCCTATGAGAATCGGTGCAGTGGCTAACTTGTCCTTTAGGGTGTCCAGGGCCTATTGACAACTTTTTGACCATACAAACTCGGAGTCTTTGGCCAACAACCCAAATAAAGGAGAAGCCAACTTGCTGACATATTTTATAAAACTTTGGTAGTATCCAGGTAACCCTAGGAAACTTCTGACATCTCTCTTCTTTTGAGGAGGTGGGACCCTTTAGAGGATAACTATTTTGTTTGGGTCCACCTCAGTCCTTGCTGAGATATTGAATGACCTAACAGTCCCTGCAGTCATCAAGAATTCACATTTTTCAAGACTGAGAGACAAGTTCATTTCAATGCATTTGTGCAGCACCTTACCTAAGTTGGACAAAGCCTCCTGGAAATCACATCCATAAGGTGTAAAATCATCTATATAAATCTCTACCGCAACATGGACTAATTCGGCAAAGATACTCAAGACTGTTCTTTGGAAAGTGGAAGGAGCATTGCATAGGCCAAAAGGAAGGACCCTATAGGCAAAAGTAACCCAAGGACAAGTGAAGGTGTTTTTATCCTGGTCTCCGGGGCTGATCTGGATTTGATCGTACCCGCTGAATCCATCTAGGAAAGAGAAAAACTTTTTCCCTGCTAGGCCATCTAGCACGTGGTTGATGAAAGGTAGAGGGAAATGGTCCTTCTTTGTGGATTTGTTTAACTCCCTGTAATCGACACAAATCCACCAAAGGAGAGACACACTCACTGTCTAAGATAGGATAAATGAATCCTACATCTAGCAGCTTTTGCAGTTCTTCTTTGACTATATCTTTAATAGCTGGATTCATCCTCCTTTGGGGTTGTTGGACTGGCTTGCAACCTTCTTTGATATAAATGTGGTGAGTACACATAGAGGGGTGCAATCCCTTAATTTCTTTGTAACTCCAAGCAAAGGCATCCAGGTGTTCCTTTAGCAGGTTGCACAACTTTTCTTCTTGCTAAACAGAAAGAGATCGATTGATTTTCAAAGTTCTCTCGGGCCCGAATTCTATGGTTTTAACACGGGTAGGGTTGGAATCAGCTAAGCATAGATAAATTTGATGGTTGTTTTGGGTTTACTTTACTACTTCTTCTAAGGATAATGTACTCGTAGTTGGACTTTAGAGTATGTGTTCAACCAAATCATCTTCATCCTGTTGTCCCCTTCCCATGGTTGTTTCTAAGGTATAGAGTTCGGCAGAATAAACTTCATCTTCCTCCTCCTCTTTGTAGAAATTTTGAATAATATGACACTTATTCACAGAGATTATCCTGATTATACACTATTTGCGGAATCATGCATCATACATAACCTCCTCTATGTTGATCATCAATTTTGCAGTATTAAGAAACAATCACATGCGCACATTGAAGCATCAATCACACATATCAACACAATATATCACGGGGAAAGCATGCAGCTGAAAACCCCCAACTCTCTGTATTTTATATTGATTGAGAACATGTAACAATACATAGTACAATACTCCTCACAAGTACTCAGTACTATCTCCACTGTTACAACACAAACTACTAGACCGAATCAATTCTGGGCTCAAATCCCTCGCTGCGCAATCCTGCTCAAGAAAATGAAACCTGATGAATAAAATCCAAATTTGTGTTTCGCTGGATATACACGCAATACTGCATTGGCAAACTCAACCATTAATTGGCAAATCACAAGCACAACATAATACAACGACAACTGTCTGCCTTTCACTCATCTCTAACATTTGTCCCACTATTGTCCATGCACTGAGTTAACTGATGTATTCTCAGTTAGATTATGAATTAAAATTATAATTAATTAATAACTAATTCACACCACTCAACACTAGTGTATTGGTTAGTTAAACAAAATACAACTAGTTCAACAATCAACTGACACTCCATCAACTCCTGATCCAACTCACAAATCATCACTGAAGTCCTCCTGCAATAGCTCAATAACCCACAAAAAAGGATATTTCCTTATGTAGTTGCATGTGCCACATCTGAAGCTCGAACTGAAGTGCTCCAAGAGAATAAGATAATGTTTATAGTCCAAATATTATTAAGAGCTAATAATATTCGACTATTCTATTTTTAGCCTGGCAGTCTAAAAATGAC
This sequence comes from Pinus taeda, assembly GCA_000404065.3. NCBI lineage: Eukaryota > Viridiplantae > Streptophyta > Pinopsida > Pinales > Pinaceae > Pinus > Pinus taeda. The sequence goes on along the minus strand of APFE031148326.1, from coordinate 155,059 downwards.
TCCGCCCATATGTCTAAAAATAGAGGTCCATCTTTTTTACCAACTTGACCAATCATCCACAAATAGCATCCTGCAACTCATAGACCATGATCCATATGTCTAAAAATAGACATAGTCTAAAAATAGACGTTGCGCCAAAAATAGCCTGCGGGTCCACTTAGTGAAGGCGACTTCTTTCCACTAAGCTCCATCATCTTGTTGCATTCTCAACACTCTTCTAGCCACAAAGGTAAGTCATGTTCTAGAGATGGCTGATTAGGAGGGTATAGGACTAAATGCTTGGACATATGCCCATTTTTTATGGTCATATTTTCTAGACTTGCAGCTAATGTAGGCATCGAAAGTGGCTAACCAGGGCCTCCCAAGGATGAGAGGGTAACCAGTAAGCTTAGCCTTAGGCTGGAGAACTAGGAAATCTATAGGGTACTCCCAAGAGTCAATGGAGACCATCACATCCTCCACAATCCCCTTAGGGGTCACTGTGGAGCGGCCTGCAAGTTGCAGAACTGTTGTGGTCTTTCTCAATGAACCTTGGAGGTTGAGCTTGAGCATGGTGTCCTTGGTCATCACATTAATGGCAACCCCAAGATCGATCAAAGTGTGTGGGACAATGGTGCCACTCATGTGCACATCTACTACAGGGATTCCATGGTCCAAATACTTTGGACAAATTACTTGCCCCAACATTAAGTCGAACAACTATCAAATGACATTAATGGTAGGGCATCTCTTCTTCACCTCCCTGGATGCTTGAATCACTTCTCCTTAATCAACTTGTTGTAAATAGGTACATCTTTAATAGATTGGAGAAGTGGAATTTTGAAATATAGGTTTTTCAATTATCCCATAAGTTCAGTCTCTTTTGGGGTAGGCTCGAGTGGTTGGGTTAATCTCTCAGGAAAGGGTGGTGGATTTACTTTAGGAATGCTTTCCTCTCTTTCCTCCCCAACCTCCCTAGGTGGAGGTAGAGGTTGGTTGTCTGGGAGTACTCTCCCAGATCTCAGGTTGATTTCCTTAATTTCCACAGCATAAGCTGGATAGGATGTCTCTCTGTATACTTGTTGTGCTTGTCTATTGTTCGGTTTCAGATTTGGCTGGGCAGGCATCTGGGGTTGTTTAGGTGGATAAGAGTGTAACAACTGTGGTTGGGCAGATGGTGAAGGCAATAAAGCTGGAGCATTGTTGTATGGGGGCCTCCACCCTTGGAGCGGTGCACTCCACCGAGGTTGTGGAGGAGCATATGGTTGAAATGACTGGCTGGACGACTGGGAATGATACTGAGGTGCAAAGGTCCAAGGAGGAGGTGTAGAACAGGAAGGATGAACATCCACCCTCCCCCAAGAAGGTAGGGATGTGGTCTAGTTGGGGTTGTAATATGCATGGGATGACCCTTACATGCCCTGTTATAATGGCCTAGGCCCATGAGGTCTCCTTTGGTTTATGTAGCAGAGTTGTTTAGTTACCCCTTCAACTCCTTGATATACAACTTTTAATCTAGGGAGAGAAGGGCACTTGTCCGTGGAGTGGTTTTCTTCACAGGGTGAGTAGATTTCAATAAAATTCAATGGACATTCATTCCTAGGGTGCCTCTTGGCGCATCTAGGATAGAAAATGGCTAAGGCAATCTCTGCTTCCTCCTGTTTTATCTTAATGTGCATAGTGTCCATCTGTAGGGAAAGTTTTTTCAACATCTCACTCTTGAACTCCTCCAGCATGTTACCAATTTCACCCTTGATGGATGAATTAGAAGAGGATGGACTACCCATAGGTTGACTACCCCTACCCTTTTTCCTAGTTTCCCTAGAATGGTTTCTAAAGACAGTCTTGATATCCTCATAGGGTAATTGGTAGATATCCCCTCCTGCTAACTAGTTTAGGTTATCCAGAAGATCTTCCCTTACTCCTCTAAGCAGGACTAGCTTTAGTGACTCAGGGTCAAGTGTGCACTTGGTCCTTTTGTAGCTAAGCTAGAATCTTTCTTCATAATCCTCTAGGGATTCATCATGTCCTGAGGTCATCCTAAAAATTTCCTCTTTAGTGTCTTTAGACCTACAGTAGTCGTGATACTTATTGTTGAAGGCTTGCTGCATTTGAGCCCAAGTTGTGATGCTATCTCCAAGTAAACCCATGAACCAGTGCAAAGCTGCATCCTTGAGAGTGGATGGAAATAGTTTCAACTTCTACTCGTCATTGGTGTAGTCATAGGTTCGACATATGACATAAAAATCAAATAAGAAAGTTTCTGGATCTTAGTATCCCCATTGGTTTCCTTGATGGGGAAGGCACCCTCAACTCTTTCCCTATTTCCTCTGTATTTCTATTTTCAACCATTGGTTCAGTAGGAATGGGTTCTCCTTCTTCTTCTTCCCTTGTAGGTTCTTCAAATATGTCTCGTTGCTCACCTAAGGGTTCCTCCAGTTCACAGCCATCGAAGAAGAGGGAAGGTTGGCTATTTGAAGCAGTGGGGGTATTTGGCAAAAAATTCCCTAAGTTTTCCCTATTCCTACGAGGCATGAAAAATAATGCTTTTGCTGTATTTTTTGTTTTTTCAAGTTTTGAAAGTAATTGAAAAATTGAAATCGCAGACTGAATGAAAATTACTGACTGAATGAAAAATTAACTGCTTGATTGAAATCTTACTTGTAGAATGGAAATCAAAGCAAAGAATGCATAATGGAAAAGGAAGCAAACTAAATTATTTTTGCAGAAATGAAACTACTAACAAAATATTAGAAACAATAAATGGAAGAAAGAAAGAAGTAATCACATATCACTCAGACACCTCCTCGTAAATGGTGCCAAAAAGTGATGAGCACCAGTATTACAGCAAGAATGTTGCAACTCTTGGGGCTACCAGCTTTACTTTATCAACCCAGGGTTCGTACAAACTTGGAGGTGACAGTGTTGTATTCACAAGTAAAAGTGATGGTTATGCCTTTTGTCACAGTTCAACTGGAGAGATACCACTAGGGTTTTCAAGCCAAACTTCTATGGATTCAAAAGAAGCTTGATTACTGATGAAAAAAAGAGAAATCTACTCTAGGAGAAAGCATGTATACTGCAATAAGGAAAAAGACTGAAATCCAATGCTAAAAACACACCATTTCCTAACTAACTGCCGAGAAACTATGCTTTACAAGAATGCCAAGCTAACATGTATGAAATGCTACTGCCCCAAGCATGAAAGTTCAAAACATCAAACACCACTATTGTGCATGTAAAGGATTGAAATAATTCTATTTTTTTCTTTTTATTCTTTTTATGGAAAAACAAGTGTGAAAGCTAATCCCTTTTGGTGATGTGGAAGGTGGCTTAGGGATGCTCGTGGATGGTTGGAAGGTTTGGAAGACCCTTAGGTGACCTTGTGTGGCTTCCTGGAGGTTTTTCATCAATTCAGCCTCAAAACAGGCCACTACAGGATGTCCTAAAAACCTACAAGATGTCCTAAAAACCTACAGGATTCCCTGTATTTCTACAGGATACAACCGAGAGCAAAACGATGGGTGCTGGAGGTGATGGAAGGCTTAGGGAAGGTGGTTGGTGGATGGAATGGAGTGAGAAAATGCCAAGGATCATTCAGAACTCAAATCCAAGGTTGGGAGATGGTTGGATTTGCTCAATATGCTTGTAGAAGTTTCCATGTAAAATGATGAAATTGGTGAAGCTCTTAGTGAAAGCAAGGAATGATTATGGATGGATGAAGTTGGAAGGAGGTTGCTTGCTATGAAATATTTCTCTACTTCTGAAACACCTGCATTGCATCAAACAATGGTATTTTCCCAAAAATGATGTAAACAAGAAGAATTTCAATGAGCTAGAAAAACAGAGTTTAATGAGCTAGCTGTCTACTTCATGCATGAGGAAAATTTGCAAAATAAGATGAAGTCATTGATGAGATCTACTATAAGACTGAAAATGGAAGAAATGGCAATTAAATACTACACTTGCAAACTACTCAAATGCTGGTTCAAGTACAATAAACTCTAAATTCTATGAGAAAGTAGAAATCTGTCTTTTTAGGGCTGCATAGGCGCCCTTTCCTCAAATCTTGATCCCTGAAGGAGGAAGTGAGGCCAAGAAAACTATTGACAAATTTTTGGTGTTCCTGTTATCCCTTCTAACTTATTGCTGAAGTAAAGCACAAATGGAAGCAAACTAATAAACAAACTAATCAAATCTACACTACTTGCAATGAAATACTTCCAAGGACAATTTAACCATGAAGCTATGAAGCTAATCTCAACAAACAGATACAAGAAGAGGAGCCTTTTCTGCTAGGGTTGGGTCCTAACCGAAGAGCTTCATCCCTATGATTTAACTCAGTACTGGATCATGAAAAAGATCATTCTCATTATCAAAACAAAAAACTACATAGCAATATCTTCCACAAGTCTGGAGTTGCAAAATAACTATTGTTTTTTTTACAACAAAAATTCAAATCCTAATGAGGCTCTAGGCCTCTTTATTTATACAACTGAAGTCTCCAACGACTTCCTTAAATCTAGGGAGGCTCAGTTCCCAAACTCGAGATGAACTAACTCATTGACTATCATTTGCTCGACTGCCTTTTGATCTCCATGACTTGGCTGCTTGTACTCCGAGCTAGTGTGATTGATGGAAGAATATTCGAATGTGGAAGGAGTAAATGAGGAGGATTTACCTCCTACAATCTCTGTTTCTTGTCCCATTCGAGTTTCAGCCTTTAATCTTGCGAAAATTCCCTGATTTTCTCTCACAAACCTGCATTTAATGCACCTTAGTCCACTAGGCATAATATCTCACTTTGACTCATCTCATTAAACAAAATATAATCAAAACATGTAATAAGTTGTGAGAAGAGTTGATTTGACTAATCTATGAGGTGAATGAAGGTCCATATAGTTACCTAATGATGAGGCTCATCATATTGCATTCACACATTACAACTTATGTCGCTAATCATGTTGTTAAAACTGTTTTGACCTAGCCTGATACTAATGGAAGAAGATGGAGATGGATTGCTAAAATCCTTGAATTTGACCTTGAAATTAAAACCACAAAGCTAGTAAAAGGCCAAGGTCTGGCAAATTATTAGCTGAATCCAACTGCAAAGTATTTAGGATAAATCTAGTTTCTAAAATTTCATCTGGGGAGAATCCACAAGAACCTTCCTTAACATTAGGAGAGAATCCACAAGAACCTTCCTTGATATTTGAGGAGAATACACAAGAACCTCCTCTTAGAGAAGGGGAGAATCCACAAGAACCTATTTCTTCAGATCAAGCCATTATTGTTCACATAGATCAGAAATATCTACTCTCTGATTAGTACTCTGATATTGTGCATTTCTTAGGGATTTTCAATGTCCAACTAATCTTAACTTGAAGCAGTGCAAAGCCCTGAAGCTTAAAGCAGTAAAAGATTGCATTATCAATGCTATTCTATACTGGAAAAACCATCTTAATATCCTTCTTCTTTGTTTAACTGAAAATGAAACATAGGGAATTATAGATGAGTTCCATGTAGGGTTTTGTGGTAGACACTATGCCTGGAGAGAAAGAACCTACAAAATAATAAAAGCAGGTTTCTATTGGCCCACACTTTTCAAAGAAGTTGGAGCAAGAGTAAGAAGTTGCAAACCATGCCAATTATTTGCAGGAAAAAAAGAAACTGTTAGCACTTCCTTTGGTCCCAGAATCTGTCCATGCTCATTTTCTATAATGGGGATTGGACTTTATAGGGGAAATTCATCCACAATCAAGTAATCAACACAGATGGATTTTAACTGCTACAGACTATTTCACCAAGTGGGTAGAATCCATACCTGTTAAAAATGCAAATGATACTGTTGTGATTAAATTTCTTGAAGAAAACATCCTATCAAGATTTGGATGTCCTCAACAAATTGTTACAGATAATGCCACAACTTTCAACAATGTTAAAATGATTGAGTTCTATCAAAAGTATTCAAGCCTTTTACACCATTTCACACCATACTATCCATAGGGTAATGGGCTAGCAGAGTCTTCCAACAAGAGCATAATTAAGGTCATTGAGAAGACTCTTGAAGACCATAAAACGAGTTGGGATAGCCATCTAATCCATGAAATTTGGGGAAACATAGTTTCTCCTAAGAGATCAATGGGCAAGTCTCCTTTCCAGTTAGTTTATGGCAAGGAAACATTTTTTCTTACTCATTTAGCTTTAGCTGTTATGATATTTCTTCAGGAATTCTATGAAGAAAAAGACGATTTCTCAAGAAGGATTAATCAAATTATTGAGTTGAATGAAGACAGGGATGAAATTCAGTATAAGCTAAGGAAATACCAAAACAAGATGAAAGAATTGTTTGACAGAAAGGCTAGAGAAAGAAATTTGAAGAAATGTGACCTAGTGCTTAGATGGGATACAAGGAGACAAGATAAAGGCAAGCATGCAAAATTTGACAACCTTTGGTTTGGTGCACTCATCATTGTAGAAATCAAAGGGAAACATACATTCATCCTATAGAATTTGGAAGGAGAGTATTCCTCATTGCTAGTCAATGGGAAATACTTGAAACATTACATTCAGTATTGATTTTTCATTCATTCATCATTTGTAAATATCCAGAGAGTTTATTTAATTTTTGAAAAATTTGCAAGTGAGTATCTATTTCAGCAAAGACTCCATAGCTTGAGGAGAAGGCACTTGGATTTGCTTGTTCTCTGCATCCCACAGGGGGAAGAAGTCCCCAACTGGAGTTGATGTTGTAACATTATTTGGTTTTGATAAGTTAGTATATCAATGAAAAATAATTTTAAAATGTTAAGTTAGGATATGGATGCAAATGAAAGAAAAGTTAATATGTTAGGTCAATTTAATGTTTTATAGGCATCCATATCAATAAAATGTTAGGTGTTAGCTTCCCTAAATAAATAAGGAAAAGGGAAAATAAAATGCTAGGGAAGCAAAAAGAAAAGAAAGGTTCCATTTCATGTTTTTATAAATGCACAGGTTGCTAGTCAAAATGCGCCACAAGTCAATTATCAAATATTGTTTTCATGTGCGGAAGAAAAGGCAGGGGAACATAGGTTTGCTCAAAGGTTTATATATCAATTATTTTGGTATTAATCCTATCCATAAGTTTTAAATCCCAACATTACCCCTCCGCTCACATTTCCCTCCACCCAATTATCCCTAAGTTTTAACACCCCTCATATATAGCAAACCAACGCATTACATTATCAATTCCCGACCCCACCAAGAATAACCCGTCACGTCATGAGTTAACGCTCCGACACATTCCACTCCATCTCCGCCCATCTCCTAAGATCTGACGGCCCATGCTATATTTCAGCCCCCCTTCACCATCCGAACTTTACTGTCAGGGGGTCCGAAATGGGCAGTATTCGAAACCGCGACCTCCCCTACGTGTCATCACCACAGTTTTTCGGACCGCCCTCGAGTGAAACCACTAACCATTTTCCCCCCCTTCCGAAAAGTTGTTTTCCTCACTACCGATACTGCTCTCGTACCTGTTGCGCTCCCTCCACTTCCCTTCCGCCACGTCATTCACCCATTAACTCCATCAAATCACCTCCTTTCCCTCTAGAATTAACCCGTTAAGCAATTGATTGTTTAGCCGTTAATTCAACGAACCCACACCACCTTCAAAGAAAAAACCAAATATGCTATATAAACCTTCCTTTCACAGGTTAACAGGTTATTGAATTCATGCACTATCACTATTATTGATTTTATTACAGGTTGTTGGATTAAAAATTCGACTGTTTCTACCTGCCAGCGACATTGTTCTCTCATTCTTTTCAGCCTATTGCCTCTATTCTTGCCTCCAAAAACTGACTCCTCTCTGAATATTCAAACTCCCAATCCAGTTTTTAGTCCTGTTCTTATCCTCAGCCAAGATGCCTCCAAAGGACAAAGAACCAGAGGAACCTATCAATCCTTTGATCTATCCTCCCATAGATCTTCATCATGTCCCTTTCGTTGACAGAGACTATAAAATCCATGAGACTCTCTGTGAATTCGACCTTTTTGAGATATATTGCTGGATCGAGGACAAGTATATAGACAAGTCAGATGATATCCAGCTGTGGGAGTTTAATTTACCCCACTACATTTTTCCTCACACCCACAACACCCCAAATTTTATTAGAAAGTGCCATGCATCATATTTGCCAAGCCAAAGGGCCATCATTACCCCCACTGGAGAAATTTTGTTTACCATTACTCCTCAAGCCATAGACCAGATGATGCAACACCCCACAGTAGAGAATGCTACCCCATTTTCCTATGAAGCACTGATTGAACTATACTAGAAATTGGACTTTTCGAAGAGGGCCAAAACCTTGGAACTTTTCTTGATAGAAGATGCTTCACTGCCAAAGAAAAATCCTCCCTATCCCTCCTCTATTTTCCCTGAGAGATCCAAGAAGATTATCATAGTTGTTTCCTACCTCCTTGGCTACTACTCTAATCAGTGGGTGGATGAGGCCATCATAGGGATTTTTGTCCATTTTATTTGTTGATTCTAAGCCCTCCATTGTGTTTAACTTCAGCCAATTTCTTGCAGAATCAAGTTATCAGTAGCTTATCAAATTTCCAACTGAAGAGGTATTCAAGTATGCCTCTATGTTAGTTTATATGTTCTTATACTTTCAAGGAGACAACATCAACCTTTCCTTACAAAAGTTAGATGAAAAAGGAAACCAACAATCAATCATCTTTTGGACTACTCTGGTCATGAAGGAACATAAGGAGTACACATATAAACAATTTACAAATATGTTTGTTCATCTAGCAATCTATCTTCTGAGTAGCAGGATAGAACCAAGGATCAGTGAGGAAATAAGAAAGGTGTTGCAGCTATCAGACCAAGTTCAGACAGGGATTGGTACCTCTACAATAACTATACATAATTGAGAATATTTGGATGTGAGGTTGCACCTTACAAGCTGCCCAAATTCCTCCCAATGAGGATTTTTTCTTTGGAGTACATAAGGCAGATGATCAATATGGATGAAATCTACTTTGTTGCTGCCAAGAAGAAGTCCCATTTCAAAATCAAAACAAAGATTGGGCCTTTCATTTACAATAGCAGGGCAGCAGGGGAAGAAGCTGATAAACTTTTAAAGGAAATGCTGTTAAGCCTAAGCTTTGCTTGGTCATATGAACCATTAGGGATCAGTTCTAAATTAAGAGTAGAAACCAAGTTTACTCCTTACTTTCACACATCCAGGCCAGAGATAGAGAAATACAAAAATCAGCTAGAATGGGTTGAGAATACCCTACAAGAGGCAGAAGAACATCAGGTATCATCATCTACAGTACAGACTCCTACCATGCAGGAGAAAACAGTCAAAAGAAGCAGAGAGGAAGGGTCCCCTTTAGGGACTGACATTTTCAGTGAAGGATTTAAGATAATGTATAGAAAGAAGACCAAGCTTAGTTCCAAACTAAGCCTCAACAAGGACTCTGACTAGGAGAACATTCTCACCACTAAGGAGCCACTTGTTTCCTCATTAGTGGGTGATCAGACCAAGCAGTCTCCCACCACCTCCACGACTTCACAAGAGTAGAAGAAAATTATGCAGACTAATACATCTACTTCAAGCGAAACATAAAAGAGTATAATGGACATCTTTAAGGAGATAAAAGTTGGTAATGAGGCCTTGAATATTAACACCTACAACAAGTTCTGGAAGCAGACTTTTGGTGCTCAAAGAAGGATGATGTCAGCCTATAAGAAGACAATCGTTGATTTTGATGTAAAAGATATACATCCCATTGACCAAATGGATATACATAAACAGACTAGGGAAATTATATTTTTAACTTTTACTAACACTTCTATGACTTTATCAAAACTGCAGGTTACCTTAGCCAATGTCCAATCACACTTGAAGATGGATAAGGTCTCTGTGCTTGCCAAAGACACCAGGTTTAAAACCCTGGAGGACTTGTTAATCAAACTAGGTTATGACCCTTCAAACATCAATGTTGCAGAGGAAATTGTGAAGAAAAAGAATTTAGACATAGTAGCATTAAGGAAGCAGTTAAAACTGCCAGCTACAGAAGATCCTCTGGCTAAGGATATTGAAGAGATAGAGACACAAAAGGCAGACATGATGAAGCTCATCATGGATCAGAGTGCACAACTGAAGCAAATGAAGACAAACATGGATAAATTGATTAAAAGAAAAGGAGAAAGCTACCAAAAGACTGTTTCCATTTGGAAGCACTTCTTATCACAACCATTCCTATAGCCATATCTGCTACAACAAGTACAGTAGATGCTGCAGATCAATTGGAAAACACAGTACAAAACATGTCTCTCAAGACTGAAGAGATCAAAAAGCTACAGGATCAAGTGAAACTTATAGAGGATCATCGCCATAAAACTGAGATTTTTCATGCAGTAGAGCTTCAGAGAGCTGAAAATCAAATAGAGGCATGGAAGAAATCAGCAGCTGAGTCTTCTATTGGCTTTACACTGGGTCATGTTAAAGAAATCATTTGGAATAATATCATTGAAGAAATAGATGAAATATGGCCATGTATCCATATTATTTTTTAGCAGAAGGAACTCATGGAGAAAGAAAAACAGACCATTGCTAATATCAATGCTCAAAAGGGAGAAATGCCTGCTACAACCAACAACATCATAAATTTCCCTAATTCCAAAAAAAGATATGAGTTGGATTATCTAGGAGTGGATGACAAAAAAGAAACCATCCTGGAGGTGAAGAAAGTTCTAGCAAAGAAAAACTTCGTTGTACAACTGACAAAGAAGTGTCACACTCTAGAGGTAGCAGTTAACAGATTTTTCACTAGGATTGATGCATTGAACCAGAAAGGTCTGCCTTCATTGTTTGTAATCAATGATAAATTAATGACAAGGGAATACTACATGAAGAAGCTTCAGGACATTGCCAAGGATACAGATAAGTCCTCCAATATCAAATATTCTATGACAGGCAGAGTGTTTTACGAAGCCATCAACAACATAAGTTTTATTCAACATGAGATAAAACACATTTTTACAGTAAAACCCACTTTTGCTCGGTATACTGAGGTAGATGAAATCTACCAGAAGTTAACCAAGATTGCTATTACAGATGGAGAACTATGGGAAAAGTTGTGTGAATTTCAGGACTAAAGGATAGATCAACTTCACCAACGCAACACCCGAATAATGGCCACTCAACAATTGTTCTCCTTCAAAGTAGGGCCAGATGTTCAGATTCACTCCTTTTGATAGAATTACTTCTTTTTTGTTAATTCTAAGTTAATAATAGAATGTCATGTCACTCAGGCATTTATTGTAATATTTTTGTAATTTTATTTAAATACTTCATTCTATCGAAGTATTCAGGGTTGAACCCTTGAACTAGGTATTGCACAGATTTGTACTAAATTGGAGCATTTTGAGATACTAAAAGATTTTGGATTTGCCTCATATGGTCTATCTCTCAGTGAGTTGTTTTCATTTTAGTTTTTCATTATGTCTTCTTCATATAAATTAATTCTTTTATAGTCATCTGATTTAAAATTTAATTGAATATCAGTTTCATTTTGAATCTGCTGTGAAGTTGAAATTTAAATAAGAGATTAATTTGCAGAACTATCTGTTATTGTAAATTCCTCTTTGAACTTAAATTACACTAGATTTATGTAATAGTTTAATTATATTCTGTTCATCAAGGAAACACTGTTTTCTTGATTTCTGCTTATAAATGATTAAATACTCAGTTTGAATATTAAATCAGTTATACCTCTACACATTCTTCTTATCCATCCTGCTAAAATCAAAATAACCTTGTGCATGTAAATAACAACCTTTTATTTTATTAAGAATTTTTCTAAGTTTAAAGCACTTGTTTATAAACAATTCACTAGTCATCCAATCATTAAAATCAACAAAAAATTATAGATGCTTTGGCATAACCAATTGACCTTAGGTTATCTCAAAGGACAACATACCCTATCATCTAGCAGGTGTAGCTCTCAGGGTGATGTCCAATGCCTGGAACCGATGCTCCTTCGGTACATCCTTTTCAATTGTATCAAGAAACAAATTTACATCTTTTAAGCCATCATAATATGGTAAATTACGTACCTCGGTAGATATACACCAAAGTGACTTAGTAAGTCTGTTACATCGTAGCGTTGACACTTCATGCAATCTATTCTGCCAATGCTCGAGCTCCTCATATGAATCTGAGTTGCAAGAGCTATCATTTTCCCAAGTAATTCGACCATCCATCGAAGTGTTGTTCCAATCCTCATTCCGTGTAGTAAGCTTATAGATCTGCTCAATATCCTCCTCCTCCTAGTAATCTCAGACTGGTTTAGTATACTACGCACCCTTGGCCGAATCCAATGGAACAATGACTCTTAGTTCCTTCTTCTCAAACGTCATGCTACACTTCTTCAGGTTAATGACCACATTCATATCAAACACCCAATTAATTCCAAGCATCACCTAGCAGGGATTATTATCATCGACTATTTCGATTACCTCAAAATCAGTTATAGTGAGTGCCCCTTCAATGTCTACAGTTACTCCATGTAAGTGCCCCATACGAATAATCTTCTGTTGGTTTGCCATTCGCACCTGGATTGGGGACCACTATAGCACCGACTTCCCATTCTTTCCCAGGCCTGTTTAGGAAAAACATTTGCATCAGACCCCAAATCTAGGATCACCTGGTCCATTTCAAATTCTCGGATTTGTGCAGTCAATCTCATCTCTCGACCAGTCCTTTTCCTACCTTTGTCTAGATTATGCACTATGCACTGTTCAGGCAACGACTTACCCTTGAAAAACACAGTTGTCTATTAACTCTTGCAGTCCCTCCATTGCTTTTTAGTCCCTTGGGAGCTTCATGAAAGTTTGTAAGAAGGATGTCAACACTGAAGGATCTGTTTCTTGTGTAGCAATGACCTCTTTAGGCTTCTCTGTTTGCATACTCTGATTCTTTGATGTGGAAGCTCTTGAATCCACAAAGCTCTTTTTCGCCTCCATAAAAGTTTCCTTTTCTTTATGCAAATCAAATCCAACATATTTGTCAACAACCTTGCACACCCATATATTTTCTTCTGGTTGTTTTCTTGTGGCTTTATATTCCTTGATAGCTATATCGCTTCACATAATGATATTAACACTAGGCCCATCTTCACGCAGTTCTTATCTCATCATTTGGATGTCTTAAGTAGGTTGTTGGTTCTTCTTCTCTTGCATCTTCATGATGAGCATAGGACAATCTTCTATAACCTCGTCAAATTGTTGGAAATATTGGCAAGAGGGGTGCGTCGGGCTCTCACAATATCGCGCAAAGTGGTATGTTTCCCCATAATTGGAGTAGATAATTTGTATACGACCTCTTCCAGCTCCTCCCCCTCGACCTCTTCCTCGTCCCTGGAATCTGCTATGGATGAAGGTGCGCCTTGATCTTGCTGAAGACGTGTCTTAGCCTGTACTCTATATGTCGGAGTTATGTTCATCATTAACTCATAGCTTCGGAAATTGCACTCATCATGGCCTACAAACTTACATAAATTGCAAAACAATTGTTGGGGAGTCTGTACAAACTTCTGCAACAGATGGTAGTTGTCTATCAAATGTTTTCCTATTATTTGATAGATAACACACCATGGCACCACACCGTTACTTGATTTAGTGACATTTTCTAGCTTCAGGTGGATAGGACCTCCCCCAATTAGATAGCTTTAATATACCAAGGAATGATCCTTGTCGTGGCCATGCCCTTTACAATTTAAGCAACATACTTCAACATATGTCTCATTTTGGATCTCTTTCCCCTTTTTGATATCCTGCAACTCCATATGCAGGCTAGCCAACTGCGACTGAATCTGTTGCACTCCCAGATTCGTATCTTGAATAGGTGAAGCCTCCAACTTCATAGCAATTTCCAGTGCTACTGCCTGCTATCCAACCTTCTGCTGTGACAATGGTAATCTCAGATGAGGTAGCAATGAAGCAATATACCAATCCTTATGTTGCTCATTCGAGATCTGTAGATTAGCCTGTTGTAGCAGACATTTCAACCTTTGATCAAAATCCCATGTAGTTTCATTCACCTTCTTCTTAATTTCTTTGACCTCAATTATAGACTGGGCTTGAGACTTAGGCTTTCTAAATTCATTATTCAAAGCATCTTTTGTGTCTTTCAATGATGCAACTAGATGAGTCGTACTGTACTTAATATACCAACTCAGCGCTCAATCTTGCGATTTTGTGACTAGCCGTGCTTTCTTCAGATCATCATCCGTTATCTTTTGTGACTTCCACATCGCATCTGATACAAACCAAAATTGATCAGGGTCTTCTGTCCCCATACCCTTGAATATAGGCATCTTCATAGTGTTCACGATACTAAATAATAGAGGTGGAAGTGGAGTGGATGGACGTGGTATTACCACAATACCCTAATTTATCGTCTGCGGCGCACCTTTAGGAGTCTTCAGACTACTACTTTCTTCGTCACTATCAGATGCTCCCAAAAAAGGATTGTACTGAACACTTGTATCTAGATCTCTTATGAATGGTCTCCCACTTCATGTAGCCCTTGTTGAGTCTCGTCTAAGCATCAATTTAGTAGCATATCCCATTTCTCGCACAATAGAATTTTAATCCAAGTTTTCAGAGACTTCAGATACTTACCTCTTGGTCCTTTGAAAAACCAGCGTTCAACTTCACTATAAATGGCAAACGTATCAATCGTGCACTCAGTAATAAATATGCCCAAAATACTATCGATCCAATAGTCGACAACCTTCACGACCTTGTTTTCTGATCCTTCGAGGTGCTTCACTAACACTGGAGTCCATATAATGGGGTTAGCCAGCTTCCAGGGAGGTTGACCATCCGCCAATTTAGCCAACCATTCGTATAATTCGCATGGAAAAAAGCAGAAGAAAAATTCTTGTTCCTCTGTATACATGTATCTCTGAAACCACTCTTCTTTCAACATGCGCATATTTCTTGTTTTCTTGGGATGCAAACTCGTGAAACTTCCAATCTATTCACTTTTTAATCTCCTTCTTAGTCGATATCCACTTATGCCACATCACATGTCCCTCAGATAGATCCTGGTCTGAGAAACAAAACCATTTGTTAGCTTGAGGGGGCTTGGACTCAATTTTAGAGTTAGCTACGCTAGCCATTAAAACCCTACACTACCGGCCCTTTCGGAAACAACCCGCGTAGTGCAGGCTACAATCTCACCCGAGGCTGTATTGGGGGATTTTAGAACCAGGTTTTTGCATCCAGAGGACTATGTGATGTGTTTTTTTCAAACTTAGGGATTTATCTTGACATTCCCAAACCCTTAAACCTTAAAACCCATAAGTTACAACAATTAACAGATAGAAGATTTGTGTTGTTCGCCAATTATGCTAAACATGTATAACATCATATAAATAAACAGATCTATGTCTGTGCGAATCTATTAAGTATGTTCCTGATTAATTTCATTTAACGGATCGAAATTATTAAATTCAGAGAGAAAACAATGATACACAGATACACAGATAATTATTCAAAACAAGCCTTTATTATGCTTTAGATCTTCAATTATAGTCTTTCCAACCCTGCGCACAAGTTGCAGGGGCTCGCACACTTAGCTACAAACTTACCAAGGTCTCCACGCACATAGCTGCAGGAGCCTTCCCCTTCGCCTAGGTACCGAATAGACAAAAACAAACTCAAATCCTGCACTATTCTTCCCCTTTAGCTATTTCTATGACTCTTCTATGACTTCCTTTTATATTCTTCTTCATTACAATACCATGGTCCATGAACCATGAGCGAGTCTCAAAATATCTTGACTCTTCACAAACTAAGGGGATTTGACCTTCTAGAAGCCCCTTTGACTCCTATTGACCCGCGCTACTCACGCTTCGCACCTCAAATGGTGGAGTCTTTACAATATTGAATAAAACTTTACAAAATTTGACCCAGGGGACCCCACCCTGACAGGAAGCTTGCACATGTCTAGGGTTTTTAAGTCACAAGCACTTGCACGTAACTAAGGTCTTTTTTCCCTGGATGTTGGCATAGTATGGTCATGAGAGCGTCTAGGAAGTCTTAGATGCTCGCACAAGGTGTCTAAGAGAGCGTCCGGGAGGCTAGGGTTTCCATAGTGCAGTTGAACCCCAAACGCCCACACACAGTTCACCTATGAGCGTCTAGATTTGTCCCAGATGCACTCATCTATTATCCAAAGAGTGGCTAGATCTATCATAGATGCTCACACATAGTATGTTTGCATGCTTCTGGGACCAAAAATATGAAGTATCAATATTCTGAAGATTCTGCTAAATGACAACCATATTCGACAGTCGGCTACAATCAGTGACAATGCATTTCAGTTCTCAGAATCAGGGTCTTTGAGCACAAGCATGTTTAAGGTTATATTATGGTTGTTTTAGTTGTTTTGTTGCATAGACAAAGATATGGATAATTGTACTCTCTTTTTCTAAATCATTTGATGATGATCTAAGAAGAAGAAGAATCTCCTAGGGTTTTCTCCATAGTGGGTTTTGCCCTGGTCTTGGACCAATCCTGGTGTCTCTATATGTGCATGCTTGTTTTCCATTGTTCCTTTATGTTTCGCTGCATTGATGATGACGATGTTGTTTTTTATATGTAGTTGCATATGATGATGAATAATGATGTAGATACGAAGAATGTAATGATGATATGGGGTGAACTTAATGTGTTAATGAAGAAATGCAATTATACAAGCAAAGAACAATATATCCCTATGAAAAATTAACACTAGGGGTCAAACCAACATCAAAGGCACCTTACAGGATGAGCATACCAGAGTCAGTGGAACTGAAGTTGCATTTGAAGGAAATGCTTGACAAGAGATACATTAGGCCAAGTGTATCACGTTGGGATGCACCAGTGTTGTTCGTAAAGAAGAAGGATCATACTCTCAGGTTATCCATTACAGGCAATGAAATAAGGTGATCATCAAGATCAAGTATTCGTTGCCGATGATTGATTACTTGTTTGATCAGTTGAAGGGAGCAACAATGTTCTCGAAGATTGATCTGAGATCAAGATACAATTAGGTATGCATTAAATAAGAGGACATCTACAAGAATGCTTTCCAGACCATGTATGGGAATTATGAGTTTGTTGTAGTTCCATTTGGTTTCACTAATGCTCCAGCTACTTTATGTGCTTGATGAATAGTGTGTTCTGTCCTTATCTAGACAAGTTTGTTATTGTATTCATTGGTGACATCTTGATATATTCTAAGAATGAGGAAGAACATGCAAACATTTAGCGACAATATTGAGATTATTGAGAGAGCATCAAATGTATGCTAAGCTCAGTAAATGATTCAAACTTAAATAGGAATGCAACAAATTAAAGATACAATAAAAAAATATAAGGATGCAGAAAAAAAAAAACTTCATTTCATTAATATAAAAATACTAAACTATGCTTAAAAACATAATGGAAATAAGATAGCTCGGGAGATGGTAGCTTATCTCTGAGAAGAGATGTGGCAGCTACATACCAACTGAACTCTGTGTTACAACAAGGCTCAAGGGGATATTTATTATTGAAAAATATGAGAAACCCTAAACAACCAAAACCCTAACCCCAAAAGATGTAAGCCAAGATTTTGTGGGCCTTGTTGGGTTTAGTTGGGCAACCAACTTTGAGGGGTCGTAACTTGGTCATATTATCTCTATTTGGCGCGTACAATACCTTGTTGGAAAGGTTTTTCTGAGTACTATCGGTTTTGCGGTAGGGCCCTATGTATAGCTACTGCCCTGCAACAGACCTTAAAAAAATTCCGTTTAGGGGGTCAAAACTGCTCCAGAAGTTCAAGACCTGAAAAACTACTAAAAATAGTAAATGCTGAAATAAACAAGGAAACAAATGAAACGAACTAGAGGGTCTAGGTGGAATAGGTGAGTGGCCAGTAATATCCACTTGGATTATTCCTCCCCCCTTAGGAAGCAATGGTCCTGATGTACCTCACGAGACTGTTCCTAGCTGTGAGGGAACCAACGCTTGAGACATTTTGAGATTGTATAAGATTGAAATTAATGGCTGGAAGTATATACCATGAAGGTTTGTAACCCAAAGTTCTAGTTTTGAAACCCTAGCCTTCTAAAGCAAAATGACCAGAGACTATGAGAGTTGCAGGGTGGAGATGTAAAGAAGAAAATGAGGAGACAAATTTTTGGCACATGCAATTAAGAATTTGTGTCGCAACTCTATAGAAAGAATGATGGATGGTGAAGAAGAGAATGATGGATGAGCCAAAGTCTATGCCAATGTTTTGTCGAGGTGTGTTGGGGGATGAATGTCGGCGCGGGTCCCAGTGCCATGTTTATGCACACATCAACAAAACAACATAAAACTCATGAAAACCAAAAACTACCTACGAAACCACCTTTGTCGGTTTCTGGAAGTACGAGGGAGTGCTGCCGTAGTGATTTTAGACCATTGATCTCTAGATGAGTGGTTTGACAAAATCCGCTTATGGGAGCTCCCATAATTTCATGGATATAAGCTCAAATGCTATGAACCGTCAATTAGAAAACATCATATCCATCATTTAAATACCTCTTCACCTTTCTGCTCGTTTCATCGCTATTCCTGCTCCAAGATGATCAATTTGATTTTGAGCATTTGCAAGTAACTTTTTTCTTCTGTTTCCAGTGTTTTTTTAAAGTCTCCTGTAATTCACCCCTCTCTATTTTAAGACTAGAAAAATCTCCCTGACACTTAGAAATATGTTTATTCTTTATCTTGCACCTCTGCTATGCGAGCATCTATATTTTTCTCCTGCTGGGAAAAAGCTTCATTAAGGTGTTTTATTTCCTCTTGAAGCTTCTCTTCCTGAGCTGTAGTTTTTTTTTTTAACAAGATCGGTTACTTATGTATTATAAAAACTTCGTGGAGCAAGTCCTTTTACATATGAGAGGTAAGACAGAGAGGGGAGGATCCAAAATGGGTGCGCAGACCCTTGATCCTTGTTGATGAAATTGCGGAGAACAGTTTGAAAGAGATAACGGCTATATTGCCGGACAAAGGATCCTACTAATAGACAAAATTTACAATGCATATATCCTGAGGCTACTGTTGGTTAATAGAGTCATCGGGCTAAGGTTCCTTTCTTGCATTGGCCCTTGTCGAGGCTTCTGCTTGCATGCTCTGAGTTATTGTTTTGATGTGAGATATTGCTTCCTCCATATGGTTGCATTTCTCCTTGAGGGCCTCTATCTCTGCTTTCTGCTTCTCCAATTTTTTTCTTTTTGATCTGTTGTCTGCTTGAAAATCCTCCTTGAGTTCATTGAAGTGTTTAACTAATCTTGCTATCATGAAGCAGTGGGCTTTGCACAAGGTGCAGTTGCTGTTAGTTATGACTCGCTCCAATGGATTTGCTGCTGGATCGCGTTCTTCTTGACGGTCAGCCATTTTAGAGTCTTGAGTGTTTGAGGCTATGCAACGCTGCTGCTGAGGGACGAAACTGGGGGAGCAGTGAACAGAGGGGAGAAGAAAATGAGGGAGAGGGGAGAGCTGAGCGAGAACGCTGCTTGGAAGAGGGACAGAGATTGCCGAGAGGGATACTAGGAGAGGGAGAGGGAATGGTATATTGATAGCTACCTGGGAGAGGTAGTAGATTGAAGAAGATGAGCGCTGGGACAGAAAAAAAAGAGAACTGGTTAAAATTTATAAGAAACAGGAACTTGAAAATGCCAAAGATTACCACTGCAGAGGGAGGGCGGCCTCCAATCTCAGACGGTCGAGAGGCAACCTCTGATGCTGATCTGCTCCGGAGGAAGGCTAAAGTGAGACAATCCTTTGCGCTGTTCGACCTGTGAGAAGCGTATGGAGCACTGCTGATTTTAAAGAGGGGAGAGGTGCTGGTCAGGGGCTTCGGGCAGAGGAGGCTCAAGGATTTGGGAGATCCCAGGGACAGGTCGTAGATTTTTTTGCAGATGGATAAGATTTCAATGCGAAATCTGCCTAGCTGATGCATGAATATGGCAGTGAGGATCATGTGATACATGAGATCGTACCTGGTCGGGTTGGTAGAGGGAGGATCACTTGCGTGCTTCAAGGTGTTGAAGAGATCGATGGCGCAGTCGGTGGGGACTGCCAGCGGATTGGGGAGCTTAGGGAAGGGCGCGGAGAGGAAGGCATGATTGTTGAGGTGAACCTGGTTCTGGATGTTTGGAATATAGTGGGACAGGCTATGGGATTGGCTTGTCATATGTGTTTTCATTCTCTCTTACTTGACCAATTGACCTGCTGGTTGCTCTGTTGGCTTGATAGTCCGCTTCGGAGTTGTTTGCTCTCAAGACATGTTTGAAGGTGGCGCCCCTTATGTTGCTGATATTATCCATGATCCGAATCTTAAGGTTGCTGAGAGCAGTTTGTTTAAATTCGCCCCCTGTTGCCATGGCTGCAATTAGGATAGCCGAGTCTCCCAGAATGATTGGGCTTTGTATGCTCATTCTCTTCAGGATTGTTGTGCCTAGTAAAAGGCTGTAAGCCTCGGCCTTGTTGTTGGACATTTTACCTAGGCCCCATTCATAAGTGATCATGACTTTGCCATGCTGATCCCTTATGACTCCCCCTGCCCCAGCTTTCCTCGGATTATTTTTGGAGGCTCCGTCGAACTGGAGGGTAGGTCTTTTTTGATCTAGAATCCATTGGCTTACTTCCTCTTTGGTGCCTCCGAGCTTCCAATTGTTCCTTTTCTTGTCTACTTTGGATAGGGGGTGTTTTATTTTGTCAAAGATTGTCTACTTTGGATAGGGGGTGTTTTATTTTGGAGGGGCCTCTTTTTTTGAGGTTCTCGGCCGTGAGAATCTTACCTTTGAGAAGAGTCCAATTAAAGAACTTGATCTTTGGTAGGCATTCTGATTTCCAGACCACTTTGTGAAGGTTCCAATTGTTAGTAGCCATGGTGTCCTGTAGGAGCTTGTAGCCATCTTTGACTGTGAATTTCCCTCCATTGGGGTCCAAGACGTACCTGTCCGCTGTCATTTTGTTTGTGGATCCTGAGAGGGATATCTTGAGCTCAGTCCATAAGTCCCTGAGGTCGTTTGGGGGGGAGAGGCCCTTCCAATCGTACCAACTGTTGTGATCCCAGAGGGAGATATCGTATAAGGAGTTCAAGTTTTTTGCTTCCATCCATGTTTGGAGGGGTCTGAGATTTTGAATTAAATTCCTTGGCTTTGCTCCCATGATTCTGTTAGACCATATGTTTATCTCTCTTCCACTACCCGACACTTTTGAAACGTGGTTTCTAAATTGAGGGAGGAATTTTTTGATGAGCTTCCAAACCGGAGTGCACTGTCTATCCACAATTGTTTCAGAGAGGATATTAGAATTGAGGCCATTGAGATACTTCCTTTTGATAACCTTTACCCACCAAGAGCCTTTCCCGTTGAGCATTCTCCAAATTAGTTTGAAACCCATAGCCTTATTGGAGAGGCTTGGGATTTTTATTCCTAGACCTCCTTTTTCGAATGGAAGAATGACTTGATCCCATTTGACAAGGCTAAATTTTTTACAGTCTTGCCTCCCTCCCTGCCATAAGAAGCTTCGTATGATTATTTCCATATGTTTATGGGTGCTTGCAGGAGCTAAGGTTACATCGTACTGTTATATGGGGAGGGCAGAGAGAATGGCCTTGATGAGGGTAGTTCTGCATGCCAAATTGAGCCAAGACATTCCCCAACTTTGTAACTTTCCTCTCATTTTTTCTATATGCTTTACCCAAATTTCTGACTTGACTGTTTCTTTTGCTAGTGGCAGACCCAAGTACGAGAAGTAGTTCCAATTTCTTTGTACCGGTATGTCCAGGATCATGGAGATTCTTTGCATGATTTGCAAGGATACATTCCAAGTGTATATCTTGCATTTTTTGTTGTTTAGTTTTCCTCCCGATGCTGTTAGGAAAGTGTCCAGTGTTTTCTTGAATCTTTTTGCCATCAAGCTTGAGGCTCCCCCTATTAGGAGGGTATCATCCGCAAAAAGTGAGTGATTGATTTCTTTGATCCCTCTTTCTATACTGATTCCTGTAATTTCTTTTTGCTTGTGGAGTTTTTCCAGATGGATGCTCAGAGTTTCTGCCATTATAATATATAAGAAGGGGGAGAGGGGGCAGCCTTGCCTCAGATCCCTTGTACTTCTTAAGTAGCTGCTCGGTCTGCCATTAATCAGAGGAGCTGTCCAGGGATGAGTGATGCACTCCATGATGATGCTGATAAAATTGTTGGAGATCCCAAATTTTCTGAGGACTTCTCTCAAGAAGTGATGGTTGACCCTGTCAAAGGCGTTTGCCATATCTAATTTAATGATCATGCCTCTTTCCTTCCTGCTGATACCGCTATGGATTGCCTCTTGAATTGAGATGACATTGTCCGTGATTTGTCTACTAGGAACAAAGCCGCCTTGATTCTCTGAGATGAGGTAGGGGAGAAGTTTTTTGAGTCTGTTGGCTAGGATTTTGGTGATTATCTTGTAAGAGACATTACACAAGGAGATTGGGCGGAAGCGATCAAAGGAGAGGGGATTAAGGTCCTTGGGAATAAGGGCTAGGTGAGAGGATTTTGTGTTGTCTCCCATCTTGTGTTTTTGGAAGACATTTTTCACCATCCTTATATAGTCTTTTTTTATTGTGTCCCAGTGGTTTCTGAAGAAGGCCACCGTGAACCCATCAGGACCTGGAGCCTTGTCTTGCTGCATGCTGAACGCTGCCAACTTAATTTCCTCTTCTGAAACCTCCTGATCCAGCTCTCTGTTTTGCCAATCAGTGATTTTTTTCTTAATTGGCCTTAGAAAATCTGTGTTGTCCAGAGTCTGAGAGTTTGCTGATAATAAGGATTTGAAATGTCTGTAAGCTGCCTCTTTGATTTCTTCTTGATCGCTGATCTCTTTCCCTTCTGTCATGATTTTGTCTATTTGGTTTCCAACGCGTCGGAGCTTTAGAATGTTGTGGAAGAATGAGGTGTTTTTGTCTCCAGCCCTGAGCCAGAGACACCTTGATTTTTGCCGTTGTTCTTCTTCCTCCAATCTGTTTTGCCTGTATAATTCCCTGTACATTTCGTTTTCTTTGGTTTGGTCCTCCTCTGTGTATTGTATGTTCTCTTTTTCATCATTCCATTGCTCTAATTGTTTATGGAGATCTGTTCGTTTTTTGTTTTCCACTGCTGCATTATCTCTTGCCCACTGCTTGATAGCTGTTCTGAGAGACTTTAGTTTGGTTTCCCATGTGTAGTGGGGAGAACCAACGACTTCCTTTGCCCACTGTTCTTGGACCAGTTTTCGAAATTCCTCTTTGTAGTCCCAGGGTTTATTATATTTGAAAGGGAGGGGCCCCAAATTCCTTCCCTTGTCCAGAGTCAAAACCACGGGCTTGTGGTCTGAGGCAGAGCCATGAATGATTTTGCTTTTGATGGAAGGGAAACTTGATACTATTCCTTCTTGAACAAGAATTATGTCTAGCCTCTCTTTTATGTTGTTGTTGCCAGTTCTTTTGTTACTCCATGTATACTTCCCGTTTTGGGGAGGAATATCAACTAGATTGTGGGCCTGGATTAGAGTTTCCAGAGAGTCTCTTGAGGGGTCTGCGTAGAAGTTCCCTCCTAATTTTTCATCAACGTTCCTTATCAAATTCAGGTCTCCTCCCAAGAAAATGTTCCTGGCTTGAACTAATTGGAGATCTGTGGTTATTGAGTCCCAGCATGTTGCTTTGTCCTTGTAGTGGTTTGGTGCGTAGATGTTGTAGATTGTGTATTCCTCTTTTGAGGCTTTGTTTTGAATATCTGTTCTTACCCACCAGTTGTGGGAATTTTGGTTTATAAGGTCCCATTTGTTTTTATTCCATATAGTTCCTATACCTCCTGATGCACCTGTTGCGCTTATTACTGCGCCTGTGTAGTTTTTGCTTCTTTTGATGTGGTTTTGGAAGTCTTGATCGGATATTTTGGTCTCCTGGATGAGGAGGAGGTCTGGTTGCTCCAATTTGACTAGATCCCGGACTGCGTTTATTTTTAGGGAGGAGCCCATACCCTTACAATTCCAAGAGACCAAAATCATCATTTACCACTTTTTGTATGAGTCCCGCTCTTCTCTTTCATCTTTTCCCCACTTCCTTTTGGCTTGTCTAGATAAGTGTCCATTGGTTGTTGAGTTCCAGTGGCCATTTCTTTCGCTGCATTTTCATCCCTGATTTCTTTATTTGACTTCCTGCCTACTTTTCTAGGAGGGTCAGAATTGAGATTATTTTCTTTCATTTTGTTTCTGGTTAGTATTCGGTCCACGGTTGGAGGAGGGGATGGCTGAGGTTGAGAGAGGGGGGAGGAGATTACACGTGCAATGCCTCGGGGAGATGGGGGAGGGGACATGGGGTCTTCAGCTGACAGAGATTCAAAGGGGTTGGAGGATGAGGGGAAGGGGGGAGCTGAACTAGAAGGATGGATGGGAACAGAAGGATTTTCCAGGGGGGCCTTAGAGTTTGGGCCAGGAGGGGGGTTACATTTTTTCTTTTTGACTTGTTCCCATGAGCCTTCAGAGTTTTCAACATCTCCATTAGATTCATTTGTTTTTAACTTGCTACATCTATTTGCAAAATGCCCATACTCGTGACATACCTTGCACTTGAAGGGTAGCTGCTCGTAGTCTACTTGTTGGATGTGTGTCCACTGATCTACTTTGATCTTGATAGCTTCCGGCAGGCCTTTCCCAAGATCTACTTCGACACATATCCCCGCACAAGCATGCATGTTCTCCTTTGGTTCAGGTCTATCTATGAATTTGCCGACAACGTTCCCTATGGCCTTGACTGATTCATCTCCCTAGCAGTGAAGCGGCAGATGAGGAAGATGAACCCAAACCGGGACTGCGTTTGGGACGTCCATTTCCGGATCGAAGTCAGGAGACCATCTGTTCAGATAGAGGCCTTGTGAATCCATAAAATAGGGGCCATTTCTAAAGATGAGATTCTTGTCCTCCTTTGATTTGAACAAGAACGTGTAAAAGCCTCTTCCACAGAATCTGATTGCTATTTTTCCTTGTATGATCGTGTTCCAGTTGCATTCCACCCATTTTTGTACTGATCTAGGTGAGGGCCAGAGTCCCGTGAACTGGCCTACCAGACCTCTTTCAGCTAAAGAGATTGCAGCCTTCCTCGGGAGGGAAGGAGGGAGGGAAACTTCAGGTATTTCGTCGAGTTTCTTGATGAACTTAGATGCTGTTGGGCGGATTCTTGATGATGCGTTCTCTAGAATGAGGGATGCAAACCGCTTCTCGTAGTCTTCAGGATCTGGAGGCGGGGGATCCTTCCCAGCCATTGGAGAGCCGGGTCGCAGGTTGATCTGGAGGGGCGGAGGCTACCGGGGGGGAGCCCCGGAGTGGGAACTGAGCAGGAGGCACAGAGGACAGTTGAAAGCTTGAGGGAGCCCAGAGGGGCGAGGAGGGTGAGCCTAGCAGCAGGGCTGCCAGGCAGGAGTTAGAGGGCGCAGGTCAGCAGGGGAACCCTAGGCCATTCGCCTGCAGCTGCCAGAGCGCGCGATCCCCGGTCCAACTCCATTCGTGTGTTTTTGGTGATCCTCTTCCTGAGCCGTAGTTAATGATAGTACACGTTGTGAATCATCAATCTCTTTCTGCAACCATTTGTCTTTGGCATCTTTGCTTGAAGATTGTGTTGCTCGCAAACTTTGAAGCCTGCATTTTGCACTAAACAAAATATTATCTTCTACAATCAAGTTTCCATGTGCGATATTGTCTTAGGGCACAAAACCATTAATTTTTCCATATGAATGTTTTTATTCTGCTTTTCCATTAATGAACATAGAACCAGTCACAACGCAGCCAATTGTCTTACCAATCAAATGATCCATGCAGTTCTGGGTAGCACATTTCACTACTGTTAGTTTTACCGCAGTCAAATATGCCATCTATAATCTCCTGTTCATGTTGATAGGAAAACTTGCAACATGAATGAATTATTGTCCACCCAATCCAGTATCTTTAATATACTCATATTCCTACATTTTCCCTTTGCATAAAATCGAAGAGGCAAATTTTTAATATACAAATCGAATTCTAGTGAGTTGTCCATAGTGTGCAGGGCATTTTTGTGAAAAATGGCATTTGAAGAAACTCAGAAAATATGTAAAACCATATCAATTGGGGACTTTCTGGACAAAACCCAGATCGCGGATTTTTGATATTTTTCTCTAGTTGCTGAGAAAATGCTTTTGAAATTTGTCCTCTAGGGACCCTTGCCTTTTTTATTTATTAATGTAATAATGTTGCTTCATTTTTAATCGAGAAAAAGCCGGTATGTCATCAGCAAGCCATGATGCAATGCTTTCTAGATTCACAATTTATTTATTTATTTTTATTTTTATTTCCGCCAATAATCAATGATAATAATAGAAAATTTATTTTCCATATTGATATATGAAGGGTAGAAAGGATGCATATCTGGAACATATATCTTCACCTCCACTGCAATTTAATGTTATATGAACGATCATTTAATAATTCAACATATGAGTTTATATATCTTCACCTCCACTGCAATTTAATATGATATGAACGATCATTTAATAATTCAACATATGAGTTGCTCCATTCTTGGTTTGTAGCAAGAATACATGATTATTGAGTGCTTTGTATTGTTGACCATTGTATTATTCATAAATGATTTATGTATAAGCTCCCACCTCGGTTCCCATTTTTAATGAGCATGAAGAAATATTACACATATGTTGTTAGTAATCTCCAATCAATCAAAAGGTCACCAATCTTTTAGGTAGAAATCTCATTTGAAGGTATCTAAAATAGATTGGAAATTGGGCATAAGCTTATAATCCTCTCTATTCAAGTAAAATCTCATCAGAGGTTACCGTGTCAACGTCTTTTTCAATTAATTGCATAAACAAATGGCAGTGGTTTGCATTATCCATCCTTCATCAATCATTCCCCACAAGTGATGAAAGCTCTTATCGATTTCACCATTGAAAGCAGCCCTTCCAACAATAGAAACAAGAAGATCCCTAACACAGCAAGGATGGACATCGTAGGAATGAAAAAATGCATGTGTCTATTGAAAAACCATATGCCATTGTAGATACACCAATTCAAAACATGACAATACTAATAATGAAGTTCTTTACTGGAACTTCTTAGTTATGCCAGATTGAGCTACAAGAGGTCCCCATTGCATGCAAAGCCTCCACGAGGTGAGGAAATTTCTATTGAACCTGGTCCTTGGTGAACCACTTGCCTTGGTGAAGGAGTTGGCCTGCTTTGAAAACTCGATATAGTTGTATTCTCTGTAGGTGAGTGTTCTAGATCTGTGTGTCCATGATCTGATTAGTTGTGGCTTGTTCTATGCATTTCGAGTTGATCTTTGTAAGTGTGAGTTGTTCTGTAATGTCGGATGTGTCCAACAATGGTAGAAAGTATGGCCGAAGGCGGTCTACGTTTAACACTAGATACAAACCAAGGAATGGTGGGATGCTGAGCTCGAAGGAATTGTCACCGACAATGTTGGTGATGGTGTATGGTGCATATTAGAGCGAGCGTAGCTTGTGGTACAAATATAACCAAACTTTTTCGCCCACCTTGAACTTGTGTGGAACTCGATGCTGATCATGGCATTTCCTGTACTTGGCATTGGCTCTATCCAAGATATCATGGACCTATTGGCAGATGTGTTGAATGCGCTCAATGAAGCTATTAGCCCTTTCGGCTTTGGACCGAACGTAAGCTAAATCTGCCTGAGTGGCTGCAAATGGTATGGCCACATCAATGGGACATGATGGCTGAAATCCCAACCATATCTGAAAGGGGTTGTGGCTTGTTGTGTTATGGAGAGCTCGGTTGTATCTGTGTTGGACATAAGGGGGAATTTCATCCCACGTGCATGGATGCTTGGAGTTGTACATGCATAGAATGTGTACGATCATCGAGTTGACAACCTCTATTTGGCCATCAGTTTAGGGATGGAAAGCCGTGGATTTAATAAGTTTTGTATCCAACATTGACTAGAGACTGGACCAAAATGCACTCAGGAATCTACTGTCTCGATCTGAGATAATGGACTCTGGGATCCCAAAGTGTACCCACACTCGCTCAAAGAAGATATTAACAATGGCCTCTGTTGTGATACTCTTCTTGTAGGCCGCCATGATGGCCATCTTGGATAATCTGTGAATGACCATGAAAATTCAATCGTTCCATGCTTAGTAGAAGGAAGGACCAACATGTAATCCTTGGAGACAGATTCCCAAGGCCGACTAGGAGTAGGTAGAGGAGTATACATGCCTTGCTTCTTGATGATTGGTTTGGAAATGGCGCAGGGGTTTGGGATCTAATGTACTTCCTGTTAGCACTCTGTAATTTCCGAGGTTGTGAAAGAAAACACAGAGGTAACCACAAAACCACTTTGGGAGTTGGGAATCTAGCCCTTCCAACTCTAGAGAGGGATATCTTTGTCTAATTTAGCTATGTTCTTCTGAGTAATATTAGGCTAGCTATTAGGTTCAGGTTTTGATTTTCAAATTAGTTTGGTTGATTAAATCCCTGAAACTTCCATTGGGCTATGGAGTTTACTAATTCAACGTGGATATGTTTCAAATTTTCAAAGGAGTTTCACAAGGAAAGGTAGCTAAACTAACTGGATCGTTTATGTTCAAATGAAGTGTGATAAAAGAAAAGATATAAGTTTAATTGAAGTTAAAGAGCAGTTAAGAATTCTTTAACATGATATCAGAAGAAAGCTTTTAAATTATTCACATCCAGAATCAGAGTGTATTTTTCAACAAATTATGTTCATCAACTCTCTGTAAAATAATTCAGATTTAAGAAAGCATAAGCATGGAAACTAAGGAATAAACACATATATAGTGAGAGAAGCACTTCACTAAATATTCCAACACATGAATCGTGTGAAGAATGTCATTTTTATTACTGATCATCCCATCAAATGAAAAATACAATAACGTTATAGAATGCAAAATTCAACCTCTCTTACTACAAATAATGAAGTATTTATACAAATTCTAAACTAAAATATCTTGAAAAAGATTTGTTACAAATATCTTGAAACAAAATTCAAGGTTTTATTACAAAAAGTATAAAAATAGATTAAACTTAAAAAAAAAATATTAGTCGGTTGAGTGTTGGTGCTATTTTTTGGCCTTTAAATGAGCAATGTTGTTTGTCTTGCTGGCATATGTGTTGTGTTGTCCCACTTTTCACTGCATTCTGTTTTGATGACTGACGTGATGAATGTGCAATGCTATCCTCTGTCCTTTTGCTGCTTGCTGCTTAAAACATGTTGGAAACGTCCTTGCTATCTTCTTTTTCTTTGTTGCTTTTGCTATTTTTTTAGTTTAATCATTTTCCACTTTTACATTAATTTAATTCCATTTATAGAAGATTGGCAAATTTAGGGATTATCATTAACGGGTAATGATTTTTGATAATATAATACCTGCAGCAAAGGGGGGACCGATTCTTTTGAATTGTGCACATCAATTGCATTGCGAAAACCAGGGGCCGATTTCGAAAGGGCCATGTGGCATATGGGAATTGGGGGAAACATACATACTTTCAGGAAAGGAGTGGACGTCCATGGCTGGGTTGGTGCATTGTGGATGGAAGCCAGGAGATGAAGTGAAGGTGGAGTCGAGCGATAGGTGGAAAAGGGCGCAGGACCGTTGGCGGGAGAGAGTGTGAGGATGAGTGGTTTTTTTGGGGGGGCGGTATGAACGGTAAGTGGTAAGTGGGGGGGGGGGGTGCGAAATGGTGTGGGAGGGACACGTAGCGGCAGGGCCCGGCGGGGAAAATTGCTTTTTCGGATCCCCCCCACCGATAAAGGTAGGATGGAAAAGGAGGGCCAAAAAAGAATTATTGGCCGTTGATCTAGGCGAAGTTAATCTGGGCTGTTCAAAGATGAGGAGATTTTAAATAGACACGACCCTTTTAAAAAAATTGCAATCGCAACAGGGTCTGGGCTTTGCGGCCGTTAGTCTTTAATTAGGCACATGGTCCATTCTTTATCACAATTAGAATGGGGGGGGGGCGATTTACCATGGGTGGACCCAACAGCCCATTAAATTCATCATATAAATTTTCGCATCCACCGACTTTGATCGCATCGCAAATGGAGAGGGGCCTGTGTATTACATGGGATTTCCTAGACATTACAAGGCCTTATAAAGACTTATTCTCATTTGACTCTAGTCAAGTAAAGTGTCTAGGATTAATTAAAGATTTGTGTGTTGCTTTAGTCCAATATCCTACCAAAAGCATCCTTATGGATATTGTGGTTGCTGACATCCCACCAAACTATGGCATGCTGTTATCTAGATCTTGGGGAGCCAAACTATCTGTTAGCTTGCAATCCACTCATACAACTCAGAGGGAAATGATGCAAAGAAAATTTCGTGGATTTCTGTATATAAGTAGCGCTCCAACCACTATTCCTTTGATACTCGTGGATTCTTGTTTTCCTGCTTCATGAACTTGTGAATCTTTCTGTCTAACCACCCTTCAATTTATTTCTTTGTTGGATTCCAACGACATGACATCATACATCCCTTATGCAAGTCTCAATCCTAGCAACAGAACCATTTGTTGGCTTGTTGGGGCCTGACCCAGGTTCGAAGATGATTTAGCCAAACAAATCTCGATACTATTGGACGTTTTAGCAATGGTCCGCGGAGCGTGGACTGAGGTCTCACCCGATATTAGTTGATTAACTTAGCTTATCTGTATGATTTCATTTATACTTAACAATATTCACCATTCATACAAAAGCATGCAGTAAATAAATAGTATAATTGCACTTGATATCAAACATGTAATAACATAAGAATGGATACACAAAATTCAGATAAAACTTTTCTTTATTATTTTTCTTCATTGGTTACAGACTCAACTCCGCCCTGCGCACTCAGCTGCAGGGGTTCGTGCACTCAACTATGGACTCTACTAGGCCTCTGCGCACTCAGTTGCAGAGCCTCATCCTACTACTACGACCCAAGATATTAGACTCTTGCTCTATGCTTCGCTATCTTTCAGACTCCATTCGTTTGTTAACTGACTACTTTACAACTTAGAGCCTCACTCTATTTATACAATCCCATGGTCCATGGACCATGGGTAGGTTGACACTACATTCAAAACTTAGGGCAGACAACCCTGTGACTCTAACATACAATTCACGCTATGCGCCCACAATTCGTGTAGTTTTTACAACAATATTACTCAAAACTTGGGCTTTGAGCCCCAAACCATGTTGTGGGGGGATTCCATGCCCAACACATGTCCTCGCAGGGCCAACCTATGTAGCCCCAAGGATACGTTTTGCAACTGCAAGGCCAACCCTTGCAACAACAAAACCAACTAGGGCAACAACAACCCTTGTATATATATAAACAAGGTCAACCCTTGCAGGGGCAGGGTCAAGTCCTGCAGCAGCAGGCTCAAAATCCTCATGTCCTAGGTCAATAGGTACAAAATCCTACTAGCCAAGGGAATCAGGTAAAAAATCCCTACGTCCAAGGGCAACAAGTGTATCAACCTTATGCCCAAGTACTACAAGTCTAGAACCCTCTTGTTTAGGGAAAATAGGTTCATCACCCGTATGCTCAAGGAAAATAGGTCCCATATCCATATGTCCAAGGTCAACAGGCTCAACAACCTTTTAACTCGTACTTTTCTTATCAACAACCTACGGCTAGATAGTTCCAAGGTATTCAAGGTCAAAATACTCCCTGAGGTCAAGGTAATCTGAAATGGGGCCAACCTCAGATGCCATATGGCCAAAATCCCCCACTGTGGGGCCAAAAGCTTACTAGCAAGGATGGGCTCCTCCCTATGGGCCCGCTTATCGACCTCCCATGTATTTTAACACTCAATTACCTTTCTTGGCTATTATCACCTAGATTGAACCTTAGGCTGAGGGAAGGCAATGCCAAGGTAACCACAAAACCACACTTAGCCAAGTAGCTAGCCTTACTAGACCGGAAGAGGGCTCTCTCCATAAGGATCTTAGCCAAGATGACTAGATAGGGTAAAGGATATTAGGTTAGGTATAGTAGCATGAAGGTTTTTATTGGATTTTGAAGGAGTTTTTCCTTATCAGGAGGAGCTGGACAATTTAGGTCTAGGGAACTAGGTCAGAATTGCAGGGTGTTCAATGGGGCAAGGTAGGCATAGGATTTAGCACTTTATGGCTTGATGAGGTGAGATGTTTAAGATTAGTGAGGAGCTAATAAGAGCATGTGAAAACCATGGATCCTTCCTAGACTGCAGAAAACATGAAATGGTGAATGGTTTCCAAGGCAGAGCATTGATGTAATGAATTCTGCCTATCAAACTTGAAAACATTCAACTAGAAGAAATGAAATGATTAATGGCATACATAAAACACATTAAAATATAATCATAGAAGAAGACACTGTACTAAAACTCCATAACACAGGGATCCCACAAAAATAGCTGTAATTCTTATTAATCTCCTGCTAAACTACTTACAAATGGTGTACAATCAAGGTTTGAGCATCCAACTAAGTCCAACCCTCTACCAAGAGAAAGAAGAAGAAGAAATAGAAAAGTATTCAACCTCCACCCATCCTCAAGGGTCGAATACCTAAGATGAGGAGCTAATTTAATTGATACTGAACAAGAAACAAGAATATAGGCATCTCAACAACTTGCCTCTAAAAGTGAAAAATTGATTCATTTGAGCTCAAACTAACTCCTAAAGCAATGAATCTACCCTATATTACTATTTATCTATCATAATTACATGCCAAGTCATCATTTATAATGGTAAATCATCCATCATGAGAGAGAATCCATGATTACAGTAAAAAACTAGAAAAATAAAAACCCTGAGCAAAACTGCCAAAAGTGCAACGCCACTGGCCAGAAGCATAGTGCCACGTTCAGCTCCCTTTTGGAGGCCTTCCTGGCATCCCAATTGAGCCCATGATAGCTCATTGGAAAGGTAGTCAAGTCTAATTTCCAAAAAACCTAGACTTTCTACATTTGGAGCTCATTTGATCCCTCAAAACTTGATTCTCCCAAGACTGCTTCTGTGTGTCCAAAAAGTGGCAGAAAGGTCATTTTTAGGGTGCTTTTTGACCTTTTGGTGGACTAGTTCTGCCCCAAAAACTTTGTGAATTGATAGGGTGCATGTCCTCATCGCTCTAAATCTAAAATTCAAACCATTTCTTCATTGGGTGCCCCTAGGAAAAGCGCAACATTAGTGGCGCTGCGCTTCTAGGTAGTTTTTCTGTGTATTAAATTCCAAAATTTGCAAATGACAAAATTTCCTCCAAATTTGCCCAAAATTGGTGAGAAGCACCATCATCATGTGCTCTAATGATCCAAGGAATATTCAGCTAGCATCCTAAGCCTATCCTCCTTTTTTCCTTTCAAAGCTTGCCTTAGCCTAACTTTCATCTCCCTGACCCTCTTGTTGCAAATCTTGTTTCGGGTCCTGTAATGGTAGGTCATGTTATCAGCTGCAAACAATCTCCTTGTGTCCCTATGATATGTCATGTAGGTAGCGGACATCTCAGTAGCTCTAGTCTCTTTGGCCTTCTCATATGTCTTCATCTGAGCACTACTGGAAGGTCTTCCTTGTCCATGTTTGCAAGGCTGTAGGTTGTATGAAGGGAATGAGTGAGAGTGTTTTAGGAGTGAGGGGATGGGAAATGGATTTATGGGCTAAAATGAATGAGGGAGTAGGAAATGAGAGGGAGGGCTTATTTTCTTGAGAATTTTCTCTTGCAAAAGAGGGATAAAGGGATGGAAATGATATGGAATAGGATAAGAGGATAGGGAAATAGGGATAGGGGAATTTAGAGCTGTAGGGATAGGTGATAGGATGAACAGTGAGGGTTTAGGGTTTTAGGCACTACCAGGAAGATTTTTAGGGTTTCATATTAAACCTATAAAATGATGCTTATAAGTTTGATTTGCAAACCAAAACTGAAGTAAGGGATATCAACTTACTTGTAATGATGGAAGAAGAGAGCAATTTGGAGTTTTCTTGAGAGTTTGAGGCTTTTTTAGCTCTCCTGCACAAATCACAATGCCATTGCATAGAAGCACATCACCACCCTAGAAGTGAAGTGCCAGTGTTAAATTGTACTCTAAAAGTTTTCCAGAAGCGCAGTGCTAGCCTCAAAGCACAACGCCAAGCTTTGAAAGTGCAACGCCACTTCAAGTCCACATTTGATTGCCTTCCCGATGTCCAAATTGGGTGTGGGATAGCTCGTTGGAAATCTTGTTGAGTCAAATTTCTAGAACATCTTTAGTTTTTCAATTTAGAGCTCATTTTCCCTATCAAAAGCTGAATCTCCCAAGACTGAACAAAATGTGCAGAATGAGGCTTCCAAAATGCAGAGTGTTGTTTCAGTCAACTTTTGGAGGTCTTCATCAACTCCAAATTAAGCTCATGATAGCTCATTGGAAATATCTCTATGTCTAGTTATCATTTGACTCATCAAGAAAGTCATTTGGTCACTCTAGCTAGGAGAAAGATTGATTTTTCCAAGGTCACTCCAGAAGTGCATCAACTCTCTTGAGGCAACTGTATTTTCAACATTTCTCTAAAACCATGACACTTGTGTAAAAAGTGAAGGAGGTTGTTTTTCCTTGGCCTATTGTGGACAACAAAATCTCTCACTTTTTCCAAATTCTTCCCTTTTTGGTCTAAAACATAGTTTGAAGAAAAATTGACCCTATGTGTGGCAAATGTTTTCTCCCTTGGAATGACTTATTCAAAAATGATGTAGACATGATGTGTATGAGTTGGAATGGCCTCATACTCGTTGAAATGACCTCCCTTATGCTTCATATGCTCAGATGTCTCTGATTCCATAGCCAACCCTAGCTTAATGGGTGAGGAAATTAGGGTTTAGTGCTTGTGGAAAATGATGATTTGGACACCCTTGGAAAAAACAACTCCCTTTGGAATGCACTTAACCCTTTGAAACTTTACCCTTTCACTTGACTATTTCCTTTGAAAAAATGATCTTCTGATGGTCTGGCATCTTTAGAACACTGAGTTAATAGCTTGGGATGGTGAAATTATTACATTTGAAAGACATAAAATTACATAATGAAATAAGCATTTCTCTTTACAAATCATCTTCACATGGTGAAGGGATGTTATTTGATCATCCTCTAATTGCTGGTCTTATGCAATGGAATGGAACCTTGGAAACCCTAATGACCTAATGAAACCTTGAAAAACCCTAAAGACCTAATGAGACCTTGAAGGACTAAATATAAAGATGACACAATGACCTCATGACTGATACAAATGGCATGATAAAAATAACTTTATGGATGATGTACAGTCAACAAGATATGAAACTATGCTAGCAAGTAATCACATTTAGGGAAGAGTGATGTTTTTGGACTAGGACTATCATCAGTGACCATTTTTTGCATGACCTAGTGGAATGATAAAAAATTGCTGAATCAGACCCTTAAAATGATATGAAAAGAGGAATTTTGATCGTTGATGGTAGGATGCAAATACTGACACTAACATTGGCTACACTCGAGTTGCCAGATGTATCACACCTTACAAATGATCTGGTATTTCATTCACCGTACTAGCCTCCAGTGCCATCCAAGATATCAAGTGATTGCCCAAAACTCGAACGAAGAGCTAAAGAAGATCCTTAGGCCCATGTGATGACATATCACCTCTGGTGCTCGTCGAACTCATACGTGGATGATTCCATTCGTCTTTGTATTTTCCAATGAACTCTCATGGGTGCTATAACAAAATGGTACATCGAGCTACCTCAAAGTACTTACCATGACTTTAACTCTTTAGCCATGGCTTTCATCACACATTTTCAACTACCGGTTCGTAATGAGACTGGCACCTATTTGCTCACATTGCTTAAGAAATATATTGCGATGCACATCTTTGATCACATCCATGAATGGAGACGTAGACATTTCCTGATCAAATTCGAGATTGCTGGCCAGTTTTTCACTGAATGGTTTACCAAATCATTCATAGCCCCAATTGCTCGCGATATAGCTATGGGTGGATGCGTCACTGAAGAGTAGGCCATCGCTCGTGCCTAGTACTTGGATCTAGTTTAATCTCAGTCTGGCACTTTATACAAGTTATTACCCAATGCTCTACGACCATCATCCGATCCCACAACACAAAAGTCACCAGTTGTTCCTCCCGTTGATGGAGTTATTGGTTCAGTATCCCAGACCCTTGCTAAAACTTCTTCCAAACAGAAGTTGGTCTCAAATGTTGTACTTAATAGGTCATGCTAGAATCCAAATGGCCTTGGTAAAACCTCAGAGGTCCACGTTGTCCAGTCTATCGCAGTGGACAAATCCTCGAAAGGGAAAAATAAAGGTAAAGGCAAAGCTAAAGTTGATGCCCTGAAACAGGGTCCTCCAAAATCGTTTACTGGCAAATATTCAAAATGGAAACCTAAGTACCCCTGCCTCATTTGCGAGGAACATCACTACACTAAGGATTGTCCTTGACGATTTGAAGTTAGTTGCCTGCTCAAAGGGACCCCTACTGTCCTCAAAGAGACATTTCCATCTCTGCATACCCAAATGGTAGACCAACCCCAATCTACTTCCTCTGGATCTCAAGTGTTCATGATGAGAACACCTATTAACGTGGCTACTTGATCAAAATACTATCAAACTCCAGCTGTGGTAGCTAGGAAAGAGAAAGAAGCTACACCTTCTTCTTCTACCCCGAGTTCTGCCCCTCTACATATTGAGCGGCGTAACCCTGATTCCACTATGCGGCCACCCTCTCAAGGTGTACTGCAGAAATCGTCGTATAATCCCAACACCCGAGATGCTCAACACTATAATATTGTTGAGGATTTGGATCAAGCACTGTCAGCCATGTCAGCTCTCGAGGTACTCCAAAGCTGCCCATTGCAGTGGAAATCTTTGCTGTCAGCTATTGGGGCCATTAATCCCACTGATTCCAATTTGATATGTTTTGATCTAGAAAACCATGTTCTACGACTCCCTCATTAGATTTCCTTTCTTATTCAAGTAATCATCAATGAGAAGACCATCCATCGAACTGTCATCGATGAAGGAAGGCGCTTCCACCTGCATCATGTTAACCGCATGTTGGAAGGCTATTGGTTTCCCTGCATTGAATCAATCTCTGAACACTTTGGAGGCTTTCGATGGGTGCAATTCACGACCCTTCAGTGCCTTACCTAACCTTGCCATCACCTTGGAAGGCAAGACAATATAAGTTGAAGTAGAAATTTTTGACTCCAGTCTCAATCATAATCTTCTACTCGGCCGAAGTTGGACTCATGCCATGCATGCCATGGCCTCCTCTTTATTTTGCGTGATTCGTTTTCCCCATCAAGGGAAGGTTGTCATTGTCGACCAGCTATCTTTCTTTGCCTCTTCCTCCTCTGATGACAATGTTCTATACGTCAAGCACATTGGTTCTCCCTATGTGAGTGTGGGGGCAGGTCTCTTCAAATATTCTGACTTAATAGGAATTTTTCCACTCCCACCTCCTCATGTTGCCTCTGTCAACATGATCTCAATCAAGCCTGATCCCTGGGTCATACCTGCACCAAACCTTGTTGATACTTGGGGTGAGGTTATGCTGCTTAGTCTCACTGAAGTCAATTATGTGGAAACTGTTTCAGCTTCAAACTCTGCATCCTTTGATTCTCATATGTCGAAGACCTCTCTTGATACGTACTCTCAATTGCCTTGGCTTGGCACTTTGGATTCGCTTGATCCCTTAGTCAAGACCTTCCTTGCTGATGAAGGTATCATGGAAATCATGTATCTCGAGGAACCACCATGGATTGATACTCATCATCTCTCCTCGTTCTTGCCTTGCCCGACAGTGTTTGGTGTGGGATCCCCCAAGGGAAGTTTTGGGGCTAAAAGCCTAGATTTTGGTCAAAATATGTAAATCTGATGTAAAGACTCTATGTTTTGTGGGTGTGGAGCGCGAAGCTTGTAAATGAGTCATAGGGTTGTCCGCCCTCATTTTTGTAAGGTAATGTCGGCTTTAGAGATCTACCCGTGGTTCGCAGCTAAGGGATTGCATAAATAGAGTGAGGCTCTAAGTTGTAAATCACTGAAGTAGAAGATGAAGAATTAAGTCTTATCTAAGTGTAGAAACGAGTCTTGGGTCATAGAGTAGGAGAAGGATTTACAGCTGAGTGCACATAGGCCTAGTAGTCCATAGCTGAGTGCACGGACCCCTGTAGCTAAGTGCGCAGGGCGAGTTGAGTCTGTAACCATTGGAGAAGTAATAAAGAGAAGTTTCACATCATTTCTGTGTATCTTTTTCCTATTTTGCACATTAAATGTATTGGGTATAAATTGTAATTTCACCGTTTATATGCTACGTGAACTTATATGATTGTGTTGATTAAGTGAATATAAGATAAAGTATCTGTTTATGCGGGGTTAAATAACAGTTATAAGAAGATAAGTAAGACCCGCAGTGTAACTTAGGGAAATAACACAGATCGCTTCCTTAACAGCGTGAAAGCACCTCAGCCCTTAGTTAGGGCTACATGAAGGCGATTATAATAGATCGCAAAGGCCTCATAGGTCAGGGCAACACGTGAAGTGACCTGCACAAATCCATTCATAGTTGGACTAAATCAACCCCTCAGACATCTTAAGGGTGTGGAAACTTGGTTCCAGCATCCCCCCATATTGCTTCAAGTGAGATCTCAGTCCGTGCTCCACAGGATGTTGCTGAAAGGGCTAGTAGTGTAGGGATTTGTTTGGCTAATTAACTCCGAACCTGGGTCAGGCCCCATCGATCCAACAAATGGTTCGTTGCTGAGACCGGAATCTGCATAGAGATGTTTGATGTCGTATTATTGGAATCCAACTAAGAAGGAAATTGTATGTTGGTTAGACAAGAGGATTCATGAGTTTGTGGCATAGGAGAATAGGAATGTGTGACTGACAAAAGAAGAGTGGTTAGATTGCTATATGTACACAAAAATCCACGAGATCTTTTTTTGCATATTTCCTTACTAAGTTGTATGAGTGGATTGTGAAGCTAGTAGATAGCCAAGGAAGGTGGAAGCTCGACGATCTTATTGTGTGGACCCCAGAGTTGGTGCATAGATTTGAAGCATTGGAGGATAAGATTGTGCGCGTTGTTGATCACTGTCTCGATCGGATTATAGGAGGATTCATTATTGAGTTCGCGGTAGACACTTCAGTTAGCTATAATGAGGCAGAGTGACACTTTATCAAAGGACCGTGAGGTAAGTACGTAAAGTCTCTAAATACTTGGATTAAAATTCTATTGTGTGAAAAGAGGGTTATGCAATTACCTTGACGTTCAGAGCTACGCAAAGCGGAAAAAACTACATAAATGAAGGAAGTAAGGAACTAGAGAATAGCCCTTTGATTTCACCTCTATGAGGAGACGAGGAAGAGCTCGCGAAGGTCTCTCCACAAAGTGTGATTCATTGGATAAGGCAAAGGATTCGATGCATACCACCCCAACCAACACCACCACCAGCTTCACCGCCTTCACCTCCATCTTCATCCGTACCACTTCCACCACCACCACGAGTCAATATGGCAAGCACGACCCATCTATGCTTACGACATTCTTGGAAACATGCATGAAGCTACTGCGCAACAACAAAGATGTAAAGAGATTTCAAGAACTCATTAATAGATGCACTAGGACCACGCTAGGAGAATCGTGTGTAGTCAAGAAGATTTGAAAGCATAAGACAAGGATAGGAAGAGAAATAAGGTTAACCGCGTAGATTGGGGAATATGAGATGGACCAAGTGATTCTGGATTTAGGATTGGATGCGAACATTTTGCCAAAGTAGACATGGGAATGTATGGGGAGCGCTACGTTGCAATGGTCTCCTATTTAGCTACGAATGATGAACCAACAAAAGATGATACCTATTGGGAGATTGCAGGTAATCACTGTGGATATTGAGGGAGTGAGCACACTAGTAGACTTTGAAGTAATAGAGATTGTTGATGACAAAAATTTCTACCCCGTGCTCTTAGGAATTGATTGGGCCATTGACATGAATAGGGTGATTAATCTGAAGAAGTGATGATTTTTGAGAAGAAGCATCTATGCGTAGTTATACCCTTGGATCCTGCTGAAGGATCATGCTACACAGAGCCAATGCGTGACTATGAAAGTGACAATGATTTGGACTGCATCTACAAAACAACTACTCGAGAGCAATATTGGGTAAATCCCATTGCGAAAGGATAGATCTCATGCGAGTGCGAAAGCTCCTGTACGTCGCATTTTGATGAGGAGATAGAGTGATGGCAGAACCAG
This sequence comes from Pinus taeda, assembly GCA_000404065.3. Lineage (NCBI taxonomy): Eukaryota > Viridiplantae > Streptophyta > Pinopsida > Pinales > Pinaceae > Pinus > Pinus taeda. Next base: position 114,674 of record APFE031148326.1, on the reverse strand, counting down.
TTACATGAGGTAACCACATTGAAATGTAATATGATGACAATATCACTGCGTTGCATATCGACGGAAGTGAGGGATTTGCCTACTTATGATGGGTTAAGTGAGGTAGATACCTTCTTGGACAAATTTGAAAGGGAGGTGCCAAAAAAGAAACACTTCTAGGCCTTGAATTGGGTACTGTGCTATGCTTGTGAGGTGGTGGGGTATGCACAAAGGAAGCTTTGAAGACTGGCGCACATGTAGGAGGATGATGCACACATGGTTTGGGAAGCCTAAAGTGTGATTGGCCGATAAATAAAATGGATGGGATGGTCCACGCATGCATCTGTCCAGGGGGTACATGCATATGGCCAACAACCTACACTGATGAACATGAACTTTGCCTTGGGAGATAGGTCAATAAGCGTGTGTTGGGGGGGAAAATGCACCAATGGCTCCTCAAGTTGGAATGATAGAATGTGGAGAGAATGACTGTGCAGAAGATTATCGACATGGAAGCATTTAACAAGGTGTACGTAGCACTGAACAAGGTATGTAGTGCGCAACGAAGTGATTGGGACTTGTGTGTACTAGCAGTTTTATGGGCTTATAGGACAACATGAAAGAAACTGACGGGATAGACACCTTCTAGGCTAGCCTATGGAGCAAACGCTATAATGCTGATGGAGTATGTCATGCCTAGTCTGCACATAGCAGCGCTTGCAGGTATGATGGACTGTGGAGCGCTGGAGGAGAGGCTCGTGCAGTTGGAGGAGCTCGAGGAAGAACGATTTTTGGCTGGCTTTCACCAATAGGTACAAAAGCAGTGTGAAAAGGCCTGGCATGATCTACATATTAAGTTGTGCACCTTTAAGGTGAATGATTTGGTGTTACTGTATGATAGTAAGTTTGATAAATTCTTGGGAAAATTTAGTATGCATTGGCTAGGACCGTATGTTATTAAGGAGATTACAGACAAAGGTGTGGTGCAGTTGGTAAAGTTAAATGGAGAACCTTTCCCAGGAAAAGTGAATGGCAGTTGGTTGAAGCCATACATAGCTGGCCCGACTATCTAACTAGTCGATAGAAGCACAATCTTAGCGCTCCAGGCAACTGAAAGGAGGCACAAGACTATAAATAGGTGTAGGGTAGCAGTTCAACTATAGAAATATTTGAACAAAGCGTCCAAGAGGTACAACAGGTAGCTACTCAGTGCGCTGCTAACCTTATAGTGGTCCATGAAGAGTTGGGAGGTCTTCGTGCGAAGATCTCCGTACCAACATAGTGACTCAAGGGCAAGTCACAATGTTTGTGTTGGGTGTCTGTTGGTGTTGAGCTATGGAAAAGGTATGTATATCTTACTTATTTCATCATTCTTTTCTTTAGTTATATTCCTTTTATATCCTAAAATGATAATATATCAAAGGAATATGGTGAAAACAAGGAAATTATTATTATCACAAATTAGCTAATTGTTGTTCTTCTTCATGCAGGAAAAAGATGAAATGGAACAACTGTTGTTCCCAAGCTAGGAAACATCGTACATGCAATAAGCCAAGGATAGGAGCGCACAGTTATGGATAAGAACAAAGGATATCACAACATCAATGCGAAAGATAGGAAGTTAACTGAAGATAGAAGAATGTGTGCATCCCTCAGGATCTCTTGATCCTGAGGGATCATTGTTACTATTTTATCCTTCTTATCACTTGGCCATTATAAAAGGAAACGATTGTAAAGAGAACGGGGAGGGGGGATTATTCAAAAATTACTATTGTATATTTACTTTGATCATCAACTCTTGTTGTTGAAACAGAGTAAAAACTGGTTGTAATTATTTTGCAAATGATTCATATATAATACAGTTGTTGTTCCTTCGATCATACTAAATAATTCGGCAGTGTTTACTGGCGGTTAAGGGCCCAGCCTTGGTGGATTCACTTGCTGTTCCTGTATCATTCTTTTACAATTTATGCCATGTGATGATTTGGTTTGATTTCCATTTATTGTAATCACATTGCTTTGATATTTTGTATTCTCATACTTACTCTATTTTACATACTGCAGAAGTATTGGTTCAAGTTGTTATTCAATTACCTATTTCAATATTTCCTTGTTATGATTTCAGATTTAATCATTTGAGTTCAGCATTCTGTTCCCAATTTAACAATTTCATTCAACATGTTATCTTGAGATTCTCCACTGTAAAGAGCATTGGCTACTGCTGTCTACATTCTCAGACCGAGATCCTTGCTGTTTAGATTAGAAAATACTTTTGGACTATCAATTAGTTAAAAGAGAAACAAGTTATTATTACTATATTCTTGACTGATACTTGAATGAATGTTTGGTTTGGTTTCATTAGCAAGTTAAGCTTTCTTTTTATTGTAATTTGAAGTTCACTAGCTGCATCCATTTAATCTTGTATTTGAAAGTGCTGTACTGCAATCTAGAAGTATTACTCTTGAGTGAATAGCCGCCACACATTGTGTACACTCTTGAAATAGAAAGTCTTACCTGGATTGATAAGTAATGTGAAGATAATTAGGAGTTAAAAAGACACCTTTTATACCTCAACATTTTGGCGCCATTTCTAGGGAGAGTATAGCCATTTCTGAAGAGTAGTATACATTTTGTTGTACAGGTAAATCCCCTCTGCGGACAGAGGCGATCCCACTAGCCTAAATGGGGTCTAGCAACAATCGAACAACGCTAACACACAGGTTCCTAATTGCAAAGTAAAGGCCAATGATGAGAGCCTAACTTGAATCCAACGCTAGTATTTGTAGAAGATTCCTCGCTTCCGTTCTTTCGCTTCAGTTGATCACAATCCTCATGATCCCCGTGAACAGACTCCTGCACATGCAAAGAACGAGACAAATACAAGCATAAAATCCAAGAAATGCAACTATCTATCAGTCAGAAAGGATACAACTCAAACATCATTATAAAGACACATGAGTGGAACCATAATGATAGTCGTTCTATTATTATTGATAAACAAAAGAGAATACAACCAAGTTTTGACGTCAAATCCTCGTTTGGCTGGGTGATCAACAACACATGCCTTGCAAAGCTTGTAGGGGATGGGGAACAAGTCTCTCTCTCCTTGATTACTTGGACATGGATCTCCTCCTTAAAGATATAGCCTCATAGGGATGAATAAGGCCTCTTGTAAAATGAGCTTAGCAATTCTCAGACTTTGGGACTTAGATTTGGGAGCTTGAAAAGTAGAATTACTAACTAGCTTGTCAAAGGGAAAAGAACAAGCTTATATAGAGAGAGGGGGAGTAGATAAGGCCATCCACCAGATTCATGGGATTGTCCTTATCATTAGGAAGCTTCCATGAGAGGTGGAGAACTACTTCCCTCCTTGGGATATACGAAGCCCAACTGAACTAACTCAAACTGGAATCAGTTCATGGATAGGTTAGAAGGAACCTTCGGAAGTTTGTTTGTTAAAAACTTTACCCAACTGGGTTGGCGCTAGTGCGAATCTGACACAGAGCGCCAGCTGGCGTGCCCTCTTTAGAGGATTTCCCCCATTGGCGCGAGTGATACCCTGTGGAACAAAGCCAATGGAAAAAGGACTACATTTATGGGTATTTTGCAGAAGGTGTCTTCAGGGCATATGAAGTACATACTCAAGGGGATAAAATGCAAGTGTTTTCAGGTTATGTCACTTCTCAGAGGTCCCGGAATAGGTCCTCCAATGTACGGGAGAAGGGTTAACAGGGACGGTGACAAAATACTGTGTAACAGATGCCCCCTAAAGCATGAAGCCCGAGAGAGAGAGGGGTGAAGTGCTTTACAAGAACATGGTCGACTGAAAACACGACCGCTGGAGAACCTGCACGAAGTACAACTGATATCTCAAATACATGACATACATGGTATGGGCGCAACCATCCATAGCAGAGTACATAAAAATCTAGATCCCAGGTATGGACGCAGCCATCCGGTGAGGATCGATGAATAGACTCAGGCATGGTTGCAGCCATCCAGTGAATGAGTCATGTAATGATCATAATAATCCACAAAATGCAACTTGGATCTCAACAGACAAAATCCAGGGTCTTGCTGTTGAGGGATTTTATCCCCTAGGGCTTTTGGGTGGAACCCTAGCAGACTGAAAGTTGTCTAAATCAAGAAACATGCACACACACAACCATTATGCTAGAAAAAGCTATTTCTAAAGTAAGAAGGACGTACCT
>APFE031148326.1:69016-93661 GCA_000404065.3 Pinus taeda | reverse complement strand
ACTGTTTTTTAGATTTTGGACCAGGTCTGGAAGGAGGGGTTGCCCTAGGCCATGAGTGCAGCATCACAAACCATAATAGTGAGATTTGGAGCTATAACACTTGCACTCCATCTCGACCCGAACAAAGTACAAGTTCAAGCATGCGAATATGGGAGTGGAAGTCGAACATGCGAGAACATCGTCTGATTACCAGTCAATGATGAAAACTGTTAACAGAAACGAGAGGTACCACCAATAATGACAATGGTCCTCAAGGTACCATAGGTACAATCCACAGCGTGTGAATCAGTGAGCCAGTGTCGAACACCCGTAGAATCATCCGATCGGAGGGCAATGATGAAAACCTCGCGTCGAACATGAAGAACCTGCCATTGAGGCATGCAGGCTCCAAGGTACCTGAAGGCAGTCTCTAAGTCAACTTCCTAGATAATGTGCTGAAGTCGACAGGAAGTGACCTTGATCGAAGGTGGGCCATAATGTTTCCCACATCATCGACATGAGACAGTGAAGGATAAAATGTTTTGTGTGAGGTATCAGAGGGAGGTTGAGTATTCTGCAGAGGTCAACTTCTCTTGAACATATCGGCGGCACGACAGTGGACTTGGCAGTATTTGACATCAAATGATTAGGGGTCATGGTGATAGGACGATGAGCAAATGAGTGGTCAAACAGGATAACCCAAACCCATGGAGGCAAGCGTAAAAAAAGATGAGATGTCCCCACCCAGACACGAATGCAGACAAGTGCCATGTTCAGGAGCGACATACTGCCGACACGACGATGATTGTGGTCCTTTTATTCCCCCACCATTTCTGGCGAGTCCCCGGTTATTTTTGGATGACAAGCTTGACGGGGATAACATATGCTTGAGAGGCGTCATTGCGATGGAATCCGATGTCATTAAGTTTTAACGAGTCTGACAAAGGAAGAACTCTGTGGCTTTTCATGTTTAGAGAGTTTGAAAAGACAGCGAAAAGGAAACTCCAGGGGTGTCCTTTTTTGTAAAGTTGTGTCTCTCGAGCCCAAAAAAGTATAAAACCATGCTCGAAAGAACCGCCCGATCATTACGACCGAGGAGTACTTTTCATAAGTAGTGACTATGATCTGAAAAAGTAAAAAAACAATCAGAACCACGTCGCTTCGCGACCGTTAACGAACCAGAAACGACAAAGGTCTGACAATCTTTTCATTTTTAAACGGTTGGAAAAGGGTTTAAAGACGACCGCCTCTCTCATCCATTTAACGAGTCGAGAGGACCAACTCGGCATTCTTTTCATGTTTAGAGAGTCAGAAAAGAGCAAAAGATGACTCCACAGTGACTTTTTCGTGTGTTTACCGAGTCTGAAAAAGTATAACATACAACTCGTTTCGCCGCCAAAGCTACATAAACACATGTCGCTGCACAAGAAATCGGCGTAAAATCCATTTTCGACACAAATATTCATAAAAATATTCATAAAAAGACTTTTAAAACTTATTTAGGGGTCAAAAAAGTTATAAAATGGTGAAAATGGTAAATAAAAAATTACTTTTTACTTTTTACCTTTGGAGAGTGACATTAGGGCTTTTTGGAGTGTGACCTTCAGTTGGAGATTGCGACAAATCCAGTGGACCATTTGGAGCACCGTCAGTGTCAGGTAAGAGGTCTTGTTCTTAGCTCCATTTCCATCCGTTTAGAATTTGTTTTAAGTTGCTTTTTCATCCCCTATAGGGAGGATTTTAATTTTAGGGGTTGCGCCCATTGGCACGGGTTTCGGGCACGGACCCGCGCCAATGGGGCAATTTTCCCATAGGGCACGCGCGACTGTTTTAGAAACAGTGACGCCAACGCCCACGCGGATTTTTAGGCAAACTTTTAACAAAGTTAAACCCTTTTTCTTGCAATTTCAAGTTATGTAAGAGTCTAATTCATGGTTTTGGACTTGTGTTTGCAGGGAAATACACAAAAATGGTGATTGTGTGGAAAGAACGGGAACATGACCAAGTAGACCCATTGGCCTTAGCAGATGAGGACTGCATGGAGGCACTTAGAGCATGTGGGCTCAAGAAATTTTTCATGCTATCCTATTTGCGAGCTCAGCCAGAGCTTTTACAATATTTGGTCGACTTGTGGGACGTACAGAAACAAGTGTTCCGAATACGGGACCAAGTGTTGGAGTTAGACGTGTCCGACGTCTACTTCCTCACTGGATTGTCACGACGAGGGCTGGTACCTCGATTGACCGGTAGCAGACCATCTGGAGAGAAGATGGAGGAGGTGAAGGCTCGAGTTTGTCCAGGTGCCAGATATGGGCAGGGTAGCTCGAAGGTGGATATCCCCACCGTTCCGGACTTAAACCTTAGAGCATTGCTGTTTACCATCACACGAGCTATGGGGGCACAAGCGCCCCACGAGGCTACGAAGAAGCATTTGATCCTGGCGACAGAGTGTATGAGTCCGACGATCTTCAATTGGGCGTCAGCAGTGACGACCAATATGAAGAGGCAGCTGACCAAAGCCAAGCAGGGCAAGCTGCAACAGTTCGGATATGGCTCCATCTTGGTGACATTCTTCTTGGAATGCGTGCCAAGCTTCTAGGGCCAAGGGGCCTTTGTTGCAGACCCAGCACCTCGAGAGTCAAGGATGGCTCGATGGGCGACATTGATGCCGAGGGGTGGTGGCGGTCAACAGATTCCCTTTAGACCTGAGTTTTTCGGGTGGCTTCGCCGCCATCTGATAGTGGTGGAGGATTGGCCGTATGCGGGGACAGACTTCACCGGAGACCCTGACCTTCCCCTGCCAGAGGGAGAGGATTGGGATGAGGAGATTGGTATGTCCTCATTTTTCGATTTTGTGTTTTTATGATTTTTTTGTTAGTACATGCTTGTCTTAATGACCTTTATATGCATATGCAGATGTCGGCCCAGAGCGTCTAGCTGGCATGTCTCCCATTGCGAGGAGACACCCAGTAGCAGCAGCAGCAGGAGCAGATCCTTAGGAGGAGGGTGGTGACAGAGGGGAGCTTATCCAGAACCTCGAGGCTATCACTCGAGGGATTCCAGATTACGCCCGGCTAGCGGATGTCCCGCTAGCATACCAGAGGCACACAGCGGGGGTGCCAACTTGCATCCACCAGCTCTTGAGGCGTTTAGTGCGGGCGGTGACGTGCTACCATGAGCACCACCGAGACTAGATATCTAGGCTTTTCTTTTCATGCATATTTTTTGAGAGACATGTTGTCTCCGGATGTACTCAAACAAACATGTATTATTTTTTGATGATGCACAGGGTGCGAACGTTTTGGACACACACACACACACACACACACACATATATATATATATATATACATATGTTTTATGGTTTATTGTACTTATGTTCTTGTGTTATGTTGAATTACAGTTATGCAATGCCTGTTCCAACACATAATTAGCTAATGCATCGGTTAACGTATTAAGTCGTCTTGGAATGTGTTGATAAGTAATGAAATCAAAATCCCTTTCTAATAACTTAACACGTAAATACAACCTTAAAATCCGATGATCTCTGACGGAATAACGCCCATTGAGTTGGTGGATGACAAGCTGAGAGTCCATGTTCACAACCAATGTTCGAGTGCCAAGGTTAATCGCCTCAGCTAATAATTTAATCACAACACTATATTCGGCAACATTGTTCGTTGTACAACCTAGACAAACCCCCTGAATGTCTACTAACTCACCATGAGGATCGTAGATCACCCATGCCGTAGATGACAAGTTGCGTGTACTGCGGGAGGCACCATCAGCGAAACCAACGTAAGGCGATCCAGACATCTGTCCAAGAAGCAAAAAGACACAATAAGCGGCAATCACACCGACACACCACAACAAAAATATAAAAACATGTACACACAACACACTTGCTGAAAGCACACGTATATACAAAAAGAGAGTGCCTGGACTCATGCATAGTATTTTTTCAGATAAAGCCCATTTTGGGGTTATCTAGGGGATTGCCTTCATAATCAATAAGCTCGTAGGCTCCTTTTTGCAAAACTCTTTTCACAATGTAGGGCCCCTGCCTCATAGGCTCGAATTTTCCTGCCCTCAGCTTATTATTAGCTTGATCATAGAGCAGTACTAAGTCTCCCTCAATGAAAGAGCGGAGGTTAACAGTATTATCGAAGTGAGTTTTCACTCGCTTCTTCTGAGCTTCAATAGCTAAGGAGGCTAGACGACGAAACTCGTCCAGCCACTCTAAGTAAAGAAGACGCTCTTCTACTGGAGTAGTATCAGGGAGCAATTCGACAACTATCTTTAATGAAGGAATCTCACACTCAATAGGAAGGGTCGCCTCTAGTCGGTAAACTAACTGAAAGGGAGTGAAACCGGTGGTGTCCTTCGCGGAGGTACGGTAGGCCCACAAAGCAGAGAACAACATCAGATGCCAATTGGACTTATGCATGCCAACAGTTCGTTGAAGCATCGTGACCAAAACCTTGTTCACGGCTTCCACTTGACCGTTTGCTTGAGGATAGTACGGGGTCGAACTATCATGCTTGAGGCCCAACTGGGTTGTTAACTCGGTCATCATGTGATTACGAAAATGCTTTCTGTGATCAGTGACGATGGCTTGGGGTACTCCGAACCGCGAAATAACATGGTTGAACAAAAACTGCACAGCGGTGTGACCCTCTTCAGACAATGTAGGCATCGCCTCGGCCCATTTCGTGAAATAATCAACAACAACAATGATGTACCCATGCCCCCCGGCCAAGCGAGGGTTACAGGTCATATAATCGATGCCCCATTTGGCAAAAGGGCCGACGGTTACAATGGGGTGCAGTGGAGCAGGGGGTGCATGCATCTTTTGTTGGTAAATTTGGCCCTCATGACATGAACGGATGAAAAGAATGCAATCCTTGAAAATGGAGGGCCAAATAGCCAGCACGGAGGATTTTCTGTGCGGTGGCATATCCAGACATGTGACCACCACACGCACCAGAGTGGCAGCCATTCAAAATTCTCTCTGCTTCTTCAAAAGTCAAGCATCGGTGAAGAACCGAATCAACACCGAGACGGTACAGGGTGTCCCCAACAATGCGATATGGTTGAACTTGATGTCGGATCCATCGGCGAGCATCCTTAGAGGTCTCGGAACGGAAGGAGGACATCTGCAAGTAGACAATAATATCCCCGTACCAGGGATCGAGGGTGCTGATGAGGAAGAGAGTTTCGTCTGGAATGAAATCCTCTAACTGAGAGGAGGCAGCAGTAGATGGCAAAGAACACAAAAGTTCAGCAAAGACAAGTGATTTCTTAGACTTGGCAGCAGTAAATTCCAAGTCAAAATCTTGGAGGATGACTATCCACTTCGAGTATTTCCCCCCCAACAATTGACGTGACAGAATGTAAGTCATAGGGTTGCAATCAGAGATCACTGTCGTGGTACGCAACAAGATGTAATGACAGAACCGTTGAACAACGCAAACAGCGGCTAGGGCCAACTTCTCGACATAAGCATATCGAGATTCCGTGTCTAACAAATTGCAGCTAAGGTAATAAATAACGTGTTCAGTGCCATCATCGCCATCCTGAACCAGAACCATGCCGATGGTGGTATCAGCAGCGGCTAGATACAACGTGTAATTGAGATGATAATTCAGAGGCCGCAACAAAGAGGCGGAAACTTGAAGAGTTTTAAGATGTGCAAAAGACTCTTCAGCTATGGCATCCCATCGAAACGGGGTGTTGCGCTTGAGTAACTGTGTGAAACCTTTTGCCACCTCGGCATAATTCGGGACGAATCATCGTAAAATTTTTTCTTTACCCTGCAAACTTTGCAGTTGCCGCAAAGAAGCAGGGGGAGGAAGATTCAAAATGGCTTCGACTTTAAGGGGATCCAAGCGGATGCCCTCTCGGGAGACGATAAACCCGAGAAGTCGACCAGATTCTACGTAGAAGACACATTTATGCGGATTAAGTCGAATATTGTAGTGTCGACAGCGGAGAAAAATTTCACGGAGATGTGACGGATGGTCTTGGCGCTTAGCTGAATGAGCGGGAAGGTCATCCAGATAAGGCTGTACGATGTGCTGGATATCATGAAAGGCGTAAGACATCGCACGTTGAAAAGTGGCACCGCATTCTTGAGACCGAAAGGGAGCTTTTTATAAGCGAAAGTACCCCACGGACAGATAAAGGTTGTCTTGTGTTGATCAGTGGGTGCGATATTAATCTGGTTGTAGCCAGAAAAGCCATCCATAAAGGAATATATCTCACTCCCAGCACACTCATCAATGAGCTGGTCAATGAAAGGTGTGGGGTAGTTATCTTTCAGGCAGGCTCGGTTAAGATCGCGATAATCGACACAGACGCGAATAGTACCCTGATTTTTATCCACAGGGACAATTTTAGAGACCCAATATGTGAGTGGGATAGGGTAAATGAAACCAGCTTTAAGAAGTTTTTCGACTTCCGCTTTGATTGCCGCAGCCTTGCGGGGGTGCACAGGGCGTAAACGTTGACGAACAGGTTTAGCTCTGGGATACGTAGGTATCTCATGCACTACGATGTTTGGATCAATGCCGGGCATCTCTTCATAAGACCATGCAAAGACGTCACGGAACTCGCGAAAAAGAGCTATATAGATTTGAATTTCCTCAGGAGTGCAAGTGACTCCTATGTAAATGTGCTCGACAATCCCTGGTTTGACAGAGATGTCGATAGGTTGGGTCTGTGTAATGTTCCCCAAATTCCCTTAAGAAGATACTTGATAGACCTGAATAGGTGTCTGAAGAGGTTGTGAAGGGAGACATGGAAGCAAACCGCTCGAGACAAGCCAATGTTTCCCGAAGGGTTGGGAGAAACGAGGAATGTTGATGAAGATTGAACCACGCAGGTTCCTCGAGAGACATGGTCTCTATGATGGCTTCGTCGGAAGGAAATATTTCCTTTAATGGGTCCGAGGAGGTGCATTCTCCAAGCCAAGGGGAATAGTCGAATGAGTCAAGAGCTCCACTTAAAGAAGCAGATTCAGCAGGAGGAGCCGATACAACAACAATTTCGATGTAGTTGAGCTCAGCGGGACTCAACGGCATCTCCTCGCCCCATGATTCTATCTGGTCGATGGGGGGAAGGACCCAAGGATCAGAACGAACTGAGATCATACTGATGGAGGTGAGGTTTGGAGGTGGGAGTGAAAAAACACCCATGAGGGCGGGATCTTTGAAGAGCCCGGCTCCCACACTCTCGAAAGGGATGGAGGTATGCTCCACGAAAGGCACATTACCTTCAGAAGAAGAAGCGAAGAAGGAGAGCTGGTCTACTGTGACAATTTTCCCCTGGTGAGGGAAACGAATGACACGGAAGAGGGACGAAGCCATGGCACGCATGGCGTATGTCCAACTCTGGCCTAGAAGGAGGTTGTAAGTAAGATTTGCGTCAACGACCTCAACTTCCACTTCAACGGTTTTCCCTTCTAAAGTAATCGGCAATCGTTGAAGGATACCATAGGGATGAGATTCTCTCCCATCGAAGGCTTCCAGTGTCATGGGAGACTAGCTCAAAGTCGGAGACCCGATCGCTTTCCAACAAGCAACAGACATGATGCAAGTTGACACGCCTTCATTAATAACTGTACGATGGATCGTTTTCGAATTGATGATGACTTGTATGAGGAAGGCGATCTGATGAGGCAACCTTGGGACATGGCTCTCGAGATCAAAGGTGATCAAATCCGAATCTGCCGGGTCGATGCTACCGATGGCCGATAGCAGGGACTTCCTTTGAGGGGGGCAGCTTTGGAGAACTTCTAAAGCGGACATAGCCGACGGAGCCTGCGCTAAGTCCTCAACTATGCTATAGTGTTTGGCAACATGAGCATTTGGGTTGTAAGATGATCTCCGGAGTACTCCTTTGGGAGGGGGTCAGATGGGCGTCTCAGTACTTGGTCTCTCGATGTGGGGCAGACCAGAACTGGACAGAGGAGCACTTGAGGGGACCTCAGGCTCCTTCTCGGCGGATGATGGATATTCCTTTGTTCAAGTTGTTACATGAATGGGAATGGTTCCAGCCATGAACACTTGGGAACCAAAGGGAGATGAAGACGAAGATGGATCAGCCACCATTTGAGTTTGTTGAGAGGGGAAAGGTTCTTTAAGAACTGCAGGAATCCCAAGAGCGCCTTTCAACAAATGACTAACTTCGGACCGCCTTGGGAAGTCTTTGGTATAGTGATCCTCATCACAAATGAGACAAGGATACTTTGGTTTACACTTGGCTCCTTCCTCGGGTGGAGGTTTGGAGGAGTCCTGTTTGGGTTTCTCAGACTTATTATTTTCTTTCCTTTCGAGGCCTTGTTCGCCGTGGTGGACTAGACGGCATTATCCTCGGAAGTACTTCCAGAATTAGAACCACCCTGAGAAGTTTTTTCGTTAGGAGCATTCGATTTTTGCTTCCTAGGGTTTGAGGATGATTTTTTCGACGACGGATTTACAGAGCCAATAACCCCATCAACATATGGCTTTGGTGGAGCTTTGGATGTACCGTGTCTCGGGGCATAAGGCAAATACTCATATAAGGTACCTGACTGAGAATAAACTAAGTCAAGGTACTGAGCATGCCCGATAGCTTGCTCTTCAGTCACACAAGCTCCCATAGCAATGTCCCGTGCAATCTTAGGGACAAAGGAAGTTGTGAACCAATCGGTGAGGAGTTGATCAGGAATCCAAAACTTGATCAACTAACGACACCTTCTCCATTCATGTATATGATCGGAGATGTGCGTAGCCGTGTCCTGCTTAAGAGACGTAAGGAGATGAGTTCCCGTCTCGTACCGAACGGGTAACTGAAAATGAGTGAGGAATGCCATTGCCAATGAATTGAAATCTTGAAAAGACGCACGGGTCAATTCAATGTACCATTTAGTAGCGGAGCCGGTGAGAGTCCTTTGGAACAGGCGAAGCCGAACTGAATCATCAAGCCATGAATTGGACGAACACCAAAGGTGATAAGTCATTACATGGGCTTGAGGATCTTCTCCAGCTTTGCCGTCAAACTTGGGACAATCGCCGGGTATCTTGGTTGGAACTGGCGGCCATTGTGGATTATGCAAGATAGGATCATTGGTTCACTTCGACACATCGGGCAGTTCCAACGTTGCTAAGAATGGTAGCTGAGGGTTGAAGGACATCTGTGGTTGTGGATATGAGGTAGGGCCAGAGTTCCATCTAGTTGCTGGTTGCCCCCATTGACCTTGTCCGGACGGCCCAGGTCCATAAGGGTTATATCCATAACCGGACGGTTGATTCTGGATCTGCCCCCAGTGCCCCATTGGTTACCATACTGACCTGTAGGAGCAACATTTGGTTGCTGGTAATTTTGATAAGGAGTGGCTTGCGGCTGTTGATAATTTTGATACGGGGCAAACTGAGTTTGCCCCTGGGGTTGCTAGTATCCATACGGTTGCTGGGCTCCATATTGAGCCTCAGAACCAGGTTGCGTTTGGTAAGAAGGTTGGGATTGAAACCCACCTTGCGGCTGGAGACCAGTTTGATTCTGGGGCTGATAACCGGGTTGAGCTTGAGAAGCAGGGACCATCTGCATGCCCGGTTGAGCAGGCCCAGAGAGATGTCCTTAGGAAGACTGAGGTTGGGCCATCTGGTCGGAAGGTTGTCCTGGTTGGTTTGGGGACGAACCTACTTGCCCAGAAGGTTGAGCTTGCTGGGTGTTTGGTTGTCCTTGTGCAACCGAGGGTTGTCCTTGCAGACCAGATGGCTGACTAGACTGAGCAGCGGGTTGGCCTTGCTGCATGTAAGGCTGACCACCCTGCCCAGAAGGGTACCCTTGCTGGGTTCCAGGTTGTCCTTGTTGCGTGTAAGGTTGTCTCGGATTCTCGTAGGGTTGACCCGAAGGGTATCCCTGCTAGACTCCAGGTTGTCCTTGTTGAGCATAAGGTTGTCCCGGGTTTCCTGAAGGTTGCCCAAGATAGGTAAAGGACGGACCACCATAGGCCGAAGGTTGTCCCTAGGAGGGTTGTCCTTGTGAGCCTCCAGGTTGCCTTGGATAGGTTTGGCCATAATACTGCTGCCCATAATTAGGCTGTGTGTAGGATGGCTGACCTTGGTATGATGGTGCTTGGGATAGCCGCCCTTGATCCGGACGGAATTGGCCACCACCGTAACCAGTGGTACCCCAAGCGACATTCAACGGAATGGAAGCCTCAACAGCGGGTTGAGCTGGCAAGGAGGTATACAAATGATGACCGATAGGGTCATAATAAGGGCCTTGCACACCTGGATTTTGGACAGCATGCAAGTATTGAGAATATGCCCCCCCTGCTGGAATGGCACCAGAAGAAGGCGGGGCACTGCTTGTAGGATGAACAACTCTGGCTGCATATGCCGACTGACCACTATGTACTGGACCACGGGACGGGCCAACAACAATAGTTATGATGGAAGATGCCGTAACGGCACTAGCAACCGGAGTTGAAGATGCAACACAAACAGTTGGATTGGTTGGAACTGACGTGACAGTGGTATTGTGAATTTGGGAAACAAAATATCCCGTAGTGGGAACTATGTTATGATCCCACATGGTACTAGAAGAGGAGTTCCCAGAGCCCATGGCATCCTTCAGAGATCTATAGCGCGCAGGCACTGTAATACCGAGAGAGGTAACAGTGTAGGGCATAGATATGACCGGGGATGTGGCCGGGATAGGAGTCTCAATGCTTGACACAACAGGTGCTCCACTCGCTACAGGAGATGTGTCCTCCATATCAGAGGAAGCCATCGGGGTCGAAACACCAGTAGGAGTAGAGGGATAATCCTCTTCGTAAGGTTCCCAAACAGGGTTCCAAAACAGATCGTGAAGCTCGTCCTCTGGAGCAAAAGAGTTCAACGGTTGGACACTTGGAATAACAGGGAAAGTGTCACCACAAACCAGTGTCTCAGGAGCAATAGAAGAAGGAGAACCTTGGTCACTAGGGACGGGAGATGGGATCGATGGATCTGCCAGGATGATCAAATTCAAAAATCCTAGACAAGTTAACGGAGAAAGACCCTACTCAAAACTAACGCAAACAAGATCTAACAAGGTAAATGTAATCGTGGTTGAATAAATTTTAAGACATTAGGACACAACTTGACCTTCTCATGTTTTAAGAGTCGAGAAAAGGACAAAATATGACTCTAGTCGCCTTCGAATATTTAGTGAGCCCGAAGTGACAAATGCTCAAGTGAGCCTTTTCTTTTAAGGAGTTCGAAAAGGATCAAAAAGTGACTACTCTGGAGAAACTAGGCAAGGGGTTTACCAAACAATCCGTAAAACTGCATATACACACCTTAGCCAATCATATGAAAACCAAGGACTTTCCGTATGGCAGTCAATCTTCCCGAATGCTGTGTTCGGTGCGTTACGGGCTGTAAGGTGGCAGACACGGCTTCCTGTGGATCAAGGATGATAACCTAGTGGATTCTCCCCATATATACACGACGGTACGTGGGAGCACAAGTCCGTACTAGACCATAGTTGAGTCACGAAAGGAGGAATCACCCAAACTTAAGTGAAAACAAAAGTGACTAGGTTTAATAACGTCGGAGCACATCTCTAGCCTAGACCTCTAGAATGTGAGCGTTATGTTCCAATGTGTTTTTAGGTTTATTCGATTTATTTTAAAGTTGATCTTGAGTTAAGTTTCGATTTTCAGGTCCTACCGTATGTAATCTCTAAAAATCCCTGGATGCAATCTATATGCCAAAAAATGTCATTCCATTCGATGAATGCTAACTACAGAAGAGTTAGAGAGCTTTCATGCAAACGAAACGATCACAAACAACAAAAAAGTTTCTCTAATGCAGCTAATGCAAATCAATAAACTTTTCTTTAAGATCACTAAATCACTAATCGAAATGAAAAGTCCTAATTTTCATTAACTGATTCAAAACAAAAGAGATTTTTATTTTCGATAATGGCAAAATGCACTAAAGAACTTTTGAGAAATAACACAAACAAATTCTATCCAATACACACACGTTTAGTTCCTGAAATCAGCAAATCAAACATCCAAAGAACCAAAAAGATCCCAAAGACAACAATGAGCCGTGTGATCTGGGCTCAAAGTGAGATGAAGCGGAATTCAAGTGAAGACAAAGCAAACCACCCAAATAACGCAACAAATGATTTACAACTACCAAACAAGTGTAAGGGAGCAAACAAAAGAGTGGACTGGGCTACTAAAAGATCAAAACACCTTAGGGAGGCTCGATTCACAAGGCCACTAGATGCCCTAGGGCTAGAAATGCGAAATCGGTAGAAAAAAGCAAACACCCAAAGGGTAGCGATCAAAGCCAGTCAAATCACACTCCAACACACTCAAGTAGTCTAATAAAGGTACTTAGGACAAAACCAAAGCTCAAAAAATTCACAACCAAGAAAACTTCAAAAGTCTACAGGCTTGGCGCGACTGTTAGGCTGCAACAAGCGCCTTTCAGGAATTGGCGCGAGTTGTCAATGTGCAACTTGCGCCAACTGGCATGATTGTCATGCTATAAACTAGCACCAGTTGAGTTCGATATGGAAAAATAAAATAAAAAGAGCCAAGGCCAAAACAGTAGCACCTAAGTACTCCAAGAGACAAAAAGCAACACAGGCATTCAACCCAGAAAGTTAAACAAGCGGAGAAACCAAGGAAATAACCAAGGAACAAGGCAAGTTCCAAGTCGTTCAGTTTGCAAACCAAACCGGAGAAGGACTGAAGTAGCGTTGATCTAATTCGCTAATGCAAAGCAATAGTGTTTCGAAGGTTATCTGGCTAGACTTCAGGGTCCGTCTAAAGTTTACAAATCAAACAACAAGACAAGATAAACAAACAATGCAAAAGCCAACTCCCCAGCAGAGTCGCCAAATTGTTGTACAGGTAAATCCCCTCTGCGGACAGAGGCGATCCCACTAGCCTAAATGGGGTCTTGCAACCATCGAACAACGCTAACACGCAGGTTCCTAATTTCAAAGTAAAGGCCAATGATGAGAGCCTACCTCGAATCCAACGCTAGTATTCGTAGAAGAGTTGTCGCTTCCGTTCTTTCGCTTCAGCTGATCACAATCCTCACAATCCCCGTGAACAGACACCTGCACATGCAAAGAACGAGACAAATACAAGCATAAAATCCAAGAAATGCAACTATGTATCAGTCAGAAAGGATACAACTCAAACATCATTATAAAGACACATGAGTGGAACCATAATGATAGTCGTTCTATTATTATTGATAAACAAAAGAGAATACAACCAAGTTCTGACGTCAAATCCTCCTTTGGCTGGGTGATCAGCAACACATGCCTTGCAAAGCTTGTAGGGGATGGGGAACAAGTCTCTCTCTCCTTGATTACTTGGACATGGATCTCCTCCTTAAAGATATAGCCGCATAGGGATGAACAAGGCCTCTTGTAACATGAGCTTAGCAATTCTTAGACTTTGGGACTTAGATTTGGGAGCTTGAAAAGTAGAATTACTAACTAGCTTGTCAAAGGGAAAAGAACAAGCTTATATAGAGAGAGGAGGAGTAGATAAGACCATCCACCAGATTCATGGGATTGTCCTTATCATTAGGAAGCTTCCATGAGAGGTGGAGAACTACTTCTCTCCTTGGGAGATACGAAGCCCAACTGAACTAACCCAAACTGGAATCAGTTCATGGATAGGTTAGAAGGAACCTTCGAAAGTTTGTTTGTTAAAAACTTTACCCAACTGGGTTGGCACTAGTGCGGCTCTAACATAGAGCGCCAGCTGGCGCACCCTCTTTAGAGGATTTCCCCCATTGGGCGAGTGATACACTGTGGAACAACGCCAATGGAAAAAGGGCTACATTTATGGGTATTTTGCAGAAGGTGTCTTCAGGGCATATGAAGTACATACTCAAGGGGATACAATGCAAGTGTTTTCAGGTTATGTCACTTCTCACAGGTCCTGGAATAGGTCCTTCAATGTACGGGAGAAGGGGTAATAGGAACGGTGACAAAATACTGTGTAACACATTTGATGTTTGTCTTTTTGGAGAGAATTGGGTATTAAAAACAAAAGGCAATAACTTGCATACGGAGCATGTAAAAGCCCTTCTCACTCGCCCGCTTTCCAGCAGAATTGTTAAGAACTTAGTTTAGAAGTAAATATTTGAGTTGTGTGTATGACTAAGAAGAAAAAACTTGAAAATAATCCAAATCCACTACCCAAATCTGACAAAGCTAAGAGATTGGTGACCCTTGGTCTATCAACCTTCATAGACGACATCATAAAGAAAGCTGAGTCTTAGCCATCAGTAGGTCCTAGGAAAGTTGCTTCTAAACAACCTGCTAGCTCCCTTCGGGCCACAAATTCACCATCTATAGCCTTTGCTGAGGTACACATCAAAACAGAAAAGATTGAGCAGAGCTTTCAAGAAATTGAAAATTCTCGCCCAATTTCTTTACAAGAAGGGAATTCTAGTAATCTCCATGAAGGAGGAGGGGAAATAGGGGAAACAAAGGAGCGAAGATCCCCTCAGGTAATAATTCAACTAGGAACATGCAGCACCCTAGATAAAGGGAGTGTCGTTAAGTTCATTCAAGAAGAAACTGTGGAAACTGAGGAGCCAAGATCCCCCCTAGATAATAGTTCAGCAAGGAACACTCATTGTTCCAGACCAGGGAAGTGCTATTAAGCTCATTTCCATCCCTTCTAGCTATCTTAGGAACAACTCTTTGGAAATCCCATAAGGGTATTGGCACATATTTGATCAAATGGCCTAGAACCAACAAACACCTCAAACCTCCACACTATAGTATCCCATCGTGGACACAACAGTTAATGCACCTATGAAAGCCATTCCTCTCCAGAATATTCCTACCTTTCATGGGCTAACATTTGAAGATCCAGACACATTTCTATTTGATTTTGATGTATTGTGTCAAGGGTATGAATATACCACCGATCCCCAAAAACTAAAGCTATTTCCGTCCACATTGAAAGGGGAAGCCTTACAATAGTTCATGGGATTAGGTGGGGGCACTATAAACGATTGGGATCAGATGAAAACTGCTTTCCTAAAGAAATATCATGACTATTGTAGATCCAGGGAATTAAAGGATGAGATATTTCAAATGACAGTGAGACCTAGCGAAACACTGGAGGAATATGTAGAAAACTTTCAATACAATCTCTAAAGATCTCCCTATGCATCTTTTCCCTTGCCTGATAATGTGTTAAAAACTACATTAATTAAAGGCATGAAAGAACAATGGATTGAAACATTAAAAATTGTGGGTAAAGGTGACATATATCAGGAAAAATTTGCTGACATCATTAATTTGTGTATCAGGTGTTCAAGAGGCAGCACAAGGCTGAAGCCACTAGAGCACGACATGATTACAAGGGATAATAAAGTCTCTGGTGGAGGAATAACTCACACAGAAATTAGCAATCTATTAGAGGATTTCAATCTGATATCCTAGGGACTCTGACAACACAGTTGGACATTATGCAAGCCGAACAAAAGCAAGCAGAAGCAGAACAAAACTTAGTGATATTCTTTCCTAGATGCAGAAAGAAGCATAGCCACAAAGAGTGCCCTCTGGATATAGTCCAAATCTGTGCCATCTGTACGAAAGATCACTCAATAGAAAGCTGCCCATCACTCCCAGGACTGAAAGTAGTCTACAAAGAAGCAGAAGAAGAAACAGAACCAGTTTACCTAAAAAATCAGTGCCACCAGTGGCAATCGCGACAAACAGGTATGCCCATTGATCCATCCTCTTCTTTTCAGCCTCCTCAGTATAATGCTCAGCAATATAATGGAATGTGGCAGAATCAACCACTTGTCCCCAGCTGGTCATAGTAGCCATTCCCATGACACCATGGTAAAATCAAATAAATCAAACCAATTGGCCGAACTTTCCTTACTGTCCACCATTTTGGCAAAATAATGCATACTCAACACAATGGTCACCCTCCACCTCGTAGAGTCAAAATTGGCAGTCGAACTGGCAGAAACCTACAAATCGTCCAATAGGAACAATCCCCCTATCTCAACCCACACTGCCAGCACCATATACATTGCAACAAAACACAAAACAACTTAAGACCGCAACTCCAAGCCCAACCCAACCCGAACCCTAACAACAGACCGGTTCAGTCTGTGCAAATTATTGAAGGACCAGAACCAGAAACCAAGTTAAGGGAGTCTAATGACCTTCAATTAAGATTTGGGTGTATAATAGAATTAGAGGGGGATAAAAATGTTCAAATTGAAAATCTGTTACCTATAGAACAAACACCACAAGAAGAGAATCTGGTTAGACAACAAACTCATGAACAAATAACCACCTCTTCTCCTCCATTCCCAGAACAACTAATCATACCTGACCCAATAGAACACCCTGATTTTGATCTTCTGGGAGAATTGAAAAATTTATGTATAAAAATACCACTTCTCCAGGCTATTCAAGATATCCCAATTTACACAAAAATAATTAAATAATTATGTATGAAAATGCCAAAGAGGAAAATAACAACAAATCCCACTGTCCATGTAGTTGGTACCTTATCTGATTTACTATCAGGAAGAGAAGCGCCTGTAAAATATGAGGACCCAAAAAATCCAATAGTTACTGTGCAAATAAATGGCTACTCCTTTTCTAATGTACTAGTCAACTTAGGAGTAGCAATCAATATTATTACCACAACAACTTGCCAAAAGCTCAGCATTACATCCCTAGACCCAACCACAACCTTGTTGGAATTGGCTGACCGCTCAGTAATCAAACCAGAAGGCACAGTACATGATGTAATGGTGTTAGTGGATTCCTTGGAATACCTAGTAGACTTCCTCATCATTAATCCCAGAAACCGATTAGAAGGACACCCACTCATTTTAGGTAGACCTTGGTTGGCAACCGCAGATGCCTATATTAGCTGCCGAACGGGTAGCATGACCATAACAAGAGGAACCAATGTCAAGAATTTAGCCTTATATCCTCCTTCCCAGCTAAGTTTAACAATAATCAAAACCAGAAAACAACCTGTATCATAACTAACTGAAAACATTAGATCACCCTTAACCATAGAAGATGTTCTCGAATTTAAAGATCAAACAAAAGATGACATCATCAACACCTACATTAAGCAACCAGAAGCCAAATCCCACCTCAAATGTCACATGATTGAAGCAACATTCAATAATGAAGTAGAAGAAGATCCCCTAAAAGAGACTAATGATCAATCAATACCAACCACCTCTGTTTATAACAACAAAACCATAGAAATTGAGCTAGGAGAAACTTTGAACATTAACAAAAACCTGACTACTGACCAAGAGCAAAAGCTGGTTGAACTCCTGAGAAAATATAAATAAGCCTTTGCATGGGATTACTCAGACATGAAAGGAATTGATCCCCAGTTGTGGATGCAGCACATCTATACAGAAAAGGAAGCTAGACCCGTTTTCCAACCCTAATGGAGTTAAATCCTCATCTTAAGGATATTGTGAAAGCTGAATTGCAAAAACTTTTAGATGTTAACTTTATCTACCCAATATCTAATAGCAAGTGGGTCTCTCCATTAGTTGTGGTGCCGAAAAAGAATGGAAAGTGGTAGATATGTGTTGACTATAGAGAACTAAATAAAGCAACCCAAAAAGACCGCTTTCCCCTTCCATTCATTGACCAGGTCTTGGACACATTGGCAGGGAAGAAATTCCTTTCTTTCCTCGATGGATTTAGTGGATACAATCAGATTCAGATTGCCCCTGAAGTGTTGGAAATAATACTGAGAGGGGGGAGTGAATCAGTATTATCAAATCAATAAAACTTTTTCATTTCCATATTGAGATTCATATACGCTACTTCAGTTAAGGCAAACCGCGTGTATACGCAACTGTGTGTAATGCAACAAGCGTATATCTAGTAAAGTTATGATTCAGTTAGTTGATCCTTAATGAGTGCATCAGAACATTATTAACCATATGAACAGTAAACAGGAGCAGTAAAATAGAATAGATCATCACAAGAAGCTCACATGAACACCATGATGTAAGGTGGAAACCCAATGTGGGTGAAAACCACCTGCTGCAAGTCATCTCAATCTTCTTTTTAATAAGAAACTTCTTTTTATAATAGTTCTGTACTGGTGCAGTCTTATACCAGTACATAGGCTTCTACCTACAAAAGGCTACAACCTTCTCTCGTTCTCCAGACTCTCCTGGAAAGGAGCTACAACCCCCTTAGCTCTTGTACTAGCTGATCCATTTACTAGTACGTAGGTGTTGGCCTACTGAAATGCTCCAACCTTTACTTGTTTTCTAGCTGCTACTGGAAGGGAGCTACCACCCCCTTAGCTCTTGTACTCGCTGATGTACTAGTACGTAGGTGTCGACCTACAGAAGACAACAACCTTCTCTTTCTTCCTCCAGGTACCACGTTTCATAAATTTTCAGACTGGATACTCTTGAAGCACAACACCATAATATGAAGGCCACGTTTCATCCAATTTTCACACTGGACCCATAAATATCATTGAAGCACACAATCAATCAACACTAGCATCATCAATCTTTGAATCACCCAATACTAAATCACAGAAACCCTATCAACAAAATGCAGTCACCAGAACACAGAGCAGAACACTGAACTCTACAACAATATTCAGAACCAACTGTATCATCAAAAATCATGCATCAAAGTGCATACGCTACTTGGAAGTGCCGAACCAGCGTGTATACGCAACTTCACCAAAGTGAACCAACATATATATCAGCAATTACTTACTTATAACTTGTTGCACTTCCTGACTTCAGACATATCTAGATTATTACATATACAAGGATAATATGTGTGTTAGCAACTAGATCTAGTCCATCAGATCACATAAATATAAGTCATTATGATACTGATCCATTATTAGATCTCCTTCATCAATACTAAAGCTAAACACAATCAACCAAACTGAATATGCAGAATACTGACACCAGTAAACAGTTATTAGAACTCATCAACAACTAGAACCACCTATAACTTCAAACATCATAGCTCAAATGGTATACGCTACTTGGATGTATCTAACCTGCGTATGTACGTGCTTTTATCATAATCAACCAGCGTATATGTCTGTAAATATTCATTCATGATTTGTAGCTATTCCAAACTTGAGTTATACCCAGATCATAACATTTACAGAACATTACATGCATCAGTATACAGATCTAGAATAAACATGATCAAACCGTATAGAGGTGATTCATTCCAAGTCATTAGATCCCGATCTATCCTTAGATCTTGTTCTCCATCAACTACTGAGATTCCTCCTTAGCTCAGATCAAGCAAAGAATCATGAACCCATCACCTGCATACTAGATCTCATACTTCATCAGATATTCAAGACTTTCTTAATCACTTTGCCTAACAATCTTCTTCTCCTTTTATAGTCTTAGGCCTTACTCAATACCATGGTCCAAAACCATTGAGAACCAATAGTAAGGACCCGATACCTGGGTTTGACGCAATACCAAGGACCAAAACCATAGGTTCAAATATGTCAGACTAAATACCATGGACCAAACATAAATTTTCCCACATGTATGCGCTTTTCTCTGCATGAAAGTGCGTGCATATGCATACGCGACTTTTTAATAGCAATCCCGCGTGTATACGTGCCTTTGTATATAGTGAACCTGCGTATATACTTTTCTTTCTACATTCTTGTAGTCCGATCATCAATTCCTTGCTACTGACCTACTGCACTATGATCTGTCATCTGTCATCTGTGTGAGTTGTCATTGTTCATTACATCTGAATTGATTCCTTTGAGCTATTCTGCATCCCATGTATTCTGTCACATCTGATATCTCTTTTGTATATTCATCTAGTTATAAGTGAGTTGTTCTTCTACAAGTGGGTTGTCATCAAGTACAACACATGCATCATAATGCCAACGATCAGGATAAAAATACCTTTACCTGCCCTTGGGGAACATTTGCTTATAGGGTCTTACCCTTTGGGCTATGCAATGCACTTGCCACATTTCAAAGGGATGTACTCAGCATTTTTTCAGATTTGATAAATGAAGGGCTCGAAGTGTATATGGATGACTTCACACCTTATGGGGATGACTTTGAGCCAGCATTACAAACATTAGAAAAAGTGTTGCAAAGATGCATTGCCACCAAGCTCTGTTTAATCCATGAAAAGTGTCACATGATGATGACCGAGGGGCTCATATTAGGTCATTATATCTCAGCAGCTGGAATACAGGTAGATCTGGCTAAAATTTAGATAATTATGTTAATACCTACCCCTACCACACAAATAGAGCTACGCAGTTTTTTGGGATTTTCCGGTTATTATAGAAGATTTATAAGAATTTTTCTCAGATTGCTGCACCATTATATGCACTAACAGGAAATATTGATTTCATTTGGACAGATAAATGTGACAGTGCTTTTGAATATTTAAAAAGGCTTGTATCAACAACCCCAGTGCTAAAGGGCCCAAACTGGGATTTGCCATTCCAGATTTCATCTGATGCTTCAGACACAACAATCAGAGTAGTTCTTGGATAGGAAGAAGATAAAAAGTCATATGTAATATATTATATCAGCAAAAATCTATTTCCTACTGAATTAAACTATATTGTGACTGAGAAAGAATTTTTAGCTGTAATATATGCTGTAAATAAATTTAAACATTATATAACTGGATATCTTGTAGCTTTATACACAAATCACTCTGCCATTAAATATCTAGCAAATAAACCTGTTACAAATGGAAGAGTGACAAGATGATTGATTCTCTTGCAGGAATTTGACATCACAATTAAGGATCGACCTGGAAAAGAGAACCTTGTAGCTGATTTTCTCTCATGAATGCCAAAGCCAACTGATGCAACAACAATTGAGGATCAATTTCCTGATGGAAATTTATTTGTTGTTACTATCAGAAGACCATGGTATGTGGAAGTTGCAAATTACTTGGCAGTAGGCAAATTACCCAAACACCTAATGCTTAATGGAAGAAAACAAATAGTGCAGCGCAGTACCCTATTCTCTTGGATCGAGGGCTACTTATTCCACACAGGGGCAGATATGCACATTAGAATATGCATCCGGGAAGATGAAGTGTTTGACATTCTAAAAGCATGCCATGAGGGGCCGTGCAGCAGACGTTTTGCAGACCATAGAACTGGTCATGAAGTCTTACAAACAGGCTATTACTGGCCCACTATCTTTAAAGATGCTAAAAAATTTGTTCAAGCTTGTGATCGCTGCCAGAGGGCATGATGCCCTGGATAATCTGATGAGATGCCTCTGAACCCGCAATTAGTAATCAAGCCGTTTGAGTGGTGGGCACTAGATTTTATTGGTCCTATTATCCCATCATCCAATCAAAAAACATACATACTAGTTGCAACATAATATGTTACTAAATGGGTTGAGGCACAGGTGCTACCAAGAGCTACTGAGGATTTAGAAATACATTTTCTTTTCCAATTATTTGTGCGATATGGCCTGCTGAGAGACATAATTACAGATGGAGGACCGTAATTCGTAGGTAACAAGATTGCTACAACATTGAAGAATTACCATATTCTCCACAAAATTACAACTCCATACCACCCACAGGCAAATGGCCAAGTATAAAGTACTAATAAGGTAATTGAGGCAATACTTACAAAGACAGTTGCATCACACAGACATGACTAGGCTTCCAGATTGCCAGAAGCCTTGTGGGCATACCACACAACATGGATAAATACCACGGGATATTCGCCATATCAATTGGTATTTGGTAAAGAACCCATCTTCTCAATCGAATTCGAGATACAAACATTAAGAATAGCTCAGGAGGTGGCTTTGAATTTAAATGAAGCTCAGATCAATAGATTACAGCAAATCAATGAATTAGATGAAATCAGGCTATCTACTCTTCAACACACTGCACTAATCCAACAACAGAGAGAGAAATGGCATGATGCCCTTATTAAAAAGAAGATCTTCCACGAAGGAGATTGGGCACTCATATACGATTCCAGGTACTAGGATTTCCTCGAAAAACTCCAGACCAGATGGTTAGGACCTTATGAGATACTAAAAGTGCATGATAATGGAACCATTACATTGGCAACCATTGATAGATCTAGCTATTCTTTTAAAGTGAATGGTCATCGAGTGTGACTGTATCGCAAGCCGCTTACTAGAGAGTCCTTTTGCCAACAGTTACGAGAAGATTCCACCATGCAAATTCTCGCTGAAGAGGATAACCCATCCTCAACATCAATCCACTGAAAAACTCATTTGTTTTTGAATTGTGTATATAGACTTTTCTTTCTATTTTTCTTGTATAAACTGTATTTTTTGTATAGATTTTCATGCTATTCCATTTAAAGAACAACTGTTGTTCCTCTTAAGGAACATCAACCATTCCATTTAAGGAGTAGTAGTTTTTCTCTTTATTTAATTTTCGTGTTGTTCCATTTAAGGAACTGTTGTTGTTACTCTTAAGGAAAAATTGTTGTTTCTCTTAAGGAACAACAACCATTCCATTTAAGGAGCAACAATTTTTCTCTTTATTTAATTTTCGTGCTGTTCCATTTAAGGAACATCTGCTGTTCCTCTTAAGGAACATCAGTCGTTCCATTTAAGGAGCAGCAGTTTTTCTCTTTATTTAATTTTTGTGTTGTTCCATTTAAGGAATAGTTGTTGTTCCTTCTAAGGAATAGTTGTCGTTCCATTTACGGAAAAATATTCCCCTGTATATACGACTTCTGTGTTGTTCAATTTAAGGAACAATTGTTGTTCCTCTTAAGGAACAATAGCCCTTCCATTTAAGGAACAACAATTTTGCATGTGTTTTCTTATTGCTGTTCCATTTAAGGAACAACAGTCTCGAATGTGTTTTCTTATTGTTGTTCCATTTAAGGAATAACTTTTGTCCCTCTTAAGGAACATCAGTGATTCCATTCAAGGAATGTTAGTTCCGCGTGTATTTTCTTTGCATTGTTCCATTTAAGGAACAACTTCTGTTCCTCTTAAGGAACAACAATCGTTCCATTAAAGGAACAATAGTTTTGTAGATGTTTTCTTTTTGTTGTTCCATTTAAGGAACAACTGCTATCCCTCTTAAGGAACAAAAACCATTCCACTTAAGGAACAATAGATTTGCGTGTGTTTTTCCTTTTAAGGAACGACAGTCTCGCGTGTTTATATTTTTGTTGTTCCATTTAAGGAACATCTACTATTCCTCTTATGGAACAACTATTATTCCTCTTCAGGAACAACGACCGTTCCATTTTAGGAACAACAATCTCGAGTGTTTGTATTTTTGCTGTTTCATTTATGGAACAGCTTATGTTCCTCTTAAGGAACAACATCCATTCCATTTAAGGAACAACAATCTTGTGTGTTAGTATTTCTGCTGTTTTTTTTAAGGAACAACTATTGTTCTTCTTAAGGAACAACAGCCGTTCCATTTAAGGAACAAAAATCTTGTGTGTTAGTATTTCTGCTATTCCATTTAAGGAATAGCTACTGTTCCTCTTAAGGAACAGTAGCCATTCCATTTAAGGAACAACAGTTGCGCGTGCATTTCTTTATGTTGTTTCATTTAAGGAACAACTGTTGTTCCTCTTAAAGAACACCAACCATTCCATTTAAGGAACAACAGTTCCGTTTGCATTTGTTTTCGTTGTTCCATTTAAGGAACAGTCGTTGTTCCCTTTAAAAGGAACAACAATTGTTCCATCTAAGGAACAACAATTTGGTATGCGAGTTCTTTACATTGTTCCATTTGAGGAACAATTGCTATTCCTCCTAAGGAATAGTTGTTGTTCCTCCTAAGTAACAGCTGCCATTCCTTCTAAGGAATAGCGCTTTCGTCATTTTTTATTTTTATTTTTGTTGTTCCTTCTAAGGAACAATAGTTTCATTTTGGTTTGTTTTAATGTTGCTCCCCCGAAGGATTAGCACTTTCGCTTGCGTCCATTTTCCTGCTGTTCCTCTTAAGGAACAGTTGTTGTTCCTCCTAAGGAACAACAATTTTGTGTGCAATTTTTTTGTTTTGTTTTGTTTTGTTTTGTTTTTTTTTTTTTGTTCCTCTTAAGGAACAACAGTTTTGTGTGCATTTGTCTTTTTGTTGTTCCTCCTAAGGAACAATGGCAGTTCCTTTTAAGGAACAACACCCTTTTTTATGTGCATTGTTTTGTTGTTCCTCCTAGAGAACAACACACTTTTTGACAAGTTTTTCTTGAGAATATTGTTTCACTCTTCATGATCCTTTGAAGGCAAGAATACAAACATTTATGAAAGGATAAAAAATTTAAAGGTTATTGGAAAAAGCAAATCAAAGAGAAACTATCATCTTTAATGAGATTGCTTTGTATTGATTAGAAAAGGGGAGGACACAACTATCTATATCACTTTGTTGTCCTTATTTTCACTATAACTCAAATTGATTGATTACCTATACCATGATGGTTCTTCCCTAATTCTCATAATTCTCTCTACTTATTATCATTGAATAAGAATAAGGGCATATTTTCTTCTATTGATATGTTCAGACTTCTTCCACTATCCCTACTCTTAAGGAGTGTTGAGCCATGCTCTATATATAAATAGGAAGTGCTATATAAAAGAAAAGAAAAAGAAGGAAAGAATATAT
>APFE031148326.1:42509-68714 GCA_000404065.3 Pinus taeda | reverse complement strand
ATGAGCCAACATACCATGATTATAAGGAAGCAGTGAAGTGCCATTCCCACTATGGCCACCACACCAGGGATATGATCCAATGGACACAACAGAAAAATAAAAGTCCTTGGAACTGGAGGTCTCATCACAAGCCGACCTGCCCACCTTTCACTCCTTCTCAGTGAATGGCATTGTGATCCATTTGGTTACCAAGCCAGCACAATGGCCTCCACTCTGACATCACAAGGCACTTTCCTAAGTATACATAAAAGACCATGGTTCCAAAGGGTGAAAAAGCAATTTTGTCAAGGTTATAAACACCTGTGGGCAACAGAGCTCTGCTGATGGTATTGGAGTCATATTTTTCAACATCAATAGTAATTATAATCCCTTTTCTTATTTTTGTATCTTTATTTCAAAAGAGATTATGTTCCCAATTCCTTTTGAACCTTTATGCATGAAATATCACGTAAAAAGTCAATCATAACGGTTTAAGTGGCATAATGACCACATAGCATCTCAACTACGTTAGATGTCCTTTCCCCTTTTCAAATCACTCCATGGCAACTCTATATTTACTAGTAATTCTCATGCTATGCATCGATTTCAGCAACTTGATATTTTTGTGCTTTTGTCATACATATGTACAGCTTGCCATTTTTACCAATGTACGATTGTCGTCAGTACATCATTCCTACATTTAACCAGTTGAAGGAAACCTATCATTTTTTAGGGGGCGCGGATGACTTCCAAAGCACTTCTGCATATGTGTTAGTCTTTTATTTGGTTATATCGGGCTACATGATATCCCAGAATAGCAAGTTATTAATGGTATCTATGTTAAAAAAGTATTATCCGAATTTAACAATTTGTTGTTCCATTGCTAGCTCTGTGCATTGTTGTGTTACCTGTGTTAAAGCTAACAATGTGTAGAATTCAGGCAAAATGGGAGGACAATCAGTACGTAGTGAGCCACAAACATTAGCTGTTTCAGATGCCGCCCGAAAAATTCTATTACCAGCCAGATGGGTCGCATATTTTACACGATTGTAGCAACCCAATGAAACTGTGGCTATCAAATTTTTACAAAATTTGCAGGATGATCATTCTATAGTAAGAGGAAGGTGAATGAAAGTAACAGATGCAGTAATAGTGAAGGTGTCTAGATTACCAGCAGTCGGACCCATATGGACGCATAAAAAATTTGAGGCTACAAGATGCGATTGTTGCCTTTAAGGATGAAGGATAGTACCTGATTATCAAAGGAAAAGGAGTTCAACCCTCATCTTTGGGAGAACCATGGATAGAGCTAGCTAGAATTGTTCATAGCTATATCACATGCAACGAAAGAAAAGATGTGGTAAGACCACGCCACCTCAAATTATTAGCAGTTTTAAAACAAAAATGTTCTGTGAACTTGCCTGCATATTTGAAATTCTTGCTGCATGACACTGCTCAAAACATAAAGAAATCTCGGCATATAGAAACTGTTGTAAGTCACCATTATTAAATTAGGTTGATAGTCAAATACAATTTAGCCTAGGAGCAAACCAGTTGGGAGGAATTAGTGTTTACTATAGAAGGGGGGCTAGCCTTACCTGCTCTGAAAAGGAGAAGGACTACCAACACAGTAAATAGACCACAAAAATGCAGAAGATATGTAGAGGCAAGTCAGGAACAACTGAAAACCTTTTGGGTAGCAGCAGCCAACCCTTAGAATTATCTAGCCATGAAAACGAGCAACCTTTACAGCTGGAAGGAAGGGATAACCTAGAGTCAAAACTTGAGGAGGAAACAGAGCATACTAGTGAAGAAGAGAGGGATGAAACATAACCTCCCTTAACTCCCTGCACAAGTCCACCACAAGATTTACTACATGATGTTGAATTTGCCCAGATTTTAATCAATATGAGTGAATATATACACCCCAAAACTCCACTCAACCTCAATATTGAAGCAGCACAATCGGGGGGAAACTTTGCCCACAATCAAAATATATTGGAAGAAATAATTGGGGAATCAGAAACAGGGGTGGAAGCCACTTAGGAAGAGGAGGACCAAACTAGAGATACCCCTGCAGAAGAACCTAGTCAGGTCAATTTAAACACAAAAGATGTGGGCCAAACGTAGGAAATAGAAAACAATCATAATAAATACACAACCCTTGGAGAATAAAACCCAAATGAACAGCTGAGCTTAGTAAGAGCAGAAACGGTTAGTGAAATAGTTGTTCCTCCCAGAAATAAGAAAAGTGAAATTAAGAGGTTGAGAAAGGAACAATAGAAGCTGCAAAATTTAGTTAAAGGACTCAGACAAAGGATAAGGACATTAAAAAGGGAGAAAATTTCAAGCAGAACCCCGAAGATGGTGAATGCAACCATTCAAACTGAATTCCATGACACAAGGTTACTAGGACTCAAACCAAGCCCATATTCATTCAAATTAATAAGGAACAACATGCAACAGTTACGGAAGCAGCTGCCCAAGCAGAGAATGTACATTTTTGTAATGTAGTTGTTCAAATGGAGGAAATACCCTCCAATAGCGTGGCCACCTAGACAGAAAGACCAATTGTCCATAACATGCATACTTTAAGCATTCCATCCCATGATAAGAGTATTCAGACTACAGGTCCTCAGTCTCATAATAAGAACACCTAGACAGATATCCAAGCCAAAGATGTTTTGATAGACAACGATCCTGGTATAACAACTCTTCAAGAGGATCTGGCATAGGCTCGGCTGACCATAGAAAGGCTTGAGGAAGATATTGTTCCCCAACAGAGGTACTAGGAATTACAAAGGCAATTGTGGGAAATCAATGCGTCAGAAAGTGAGGCCTTTGAGAAATGTCGGAGGGCAGAGGAAAGAACTGAGAAAATAAAGAACAGACTAGAGGCAGTCATGCATTAAAGGGATACTCTCTGTTCCCTATACACAGATGTTTTCGCATGCAAGTCCCTTGCCAAGAACAATGCTTTATTTTTGGTAGAAAGGTATTTATAGTTAAAAATTAACTCTGTCAGGGTAGGGAAATCTATAGAATTGAAAACTGTGGATGATTTCATAAACGACTGTAAACACCATGGAGTGAAAGTTCAATGATTTCTTTGTGAGTTTTATTTGCATAATTTTGTATTGGAAGAAGAAATGGAAAAGAATCCCAACCCTTTTGTGGGGGATATACAATTTCAAGCTTTCATTTCATTTGTTGTTAACTAGTTGAAATGGATCAAAGCCCATAATACTTTCTAGAGGCAGGAAAATGGGTTGGACCTTTGGGTCAGGGGTGAACCGAAAAACCCACTGCAAATGCTGGCCAAACACAGAAGTTTGATGCTAAAGGAAGGAGTAATCCAAGTATTGGGGCCCATTCACAAAGAAATTGTCCAACAGAGGGTAGAGTATTTTCTCTCTATCAAAGAAAACTCCTTGGTAGCAGCTAAATTCAGATGGAAAGTTTCCAATCGTAATGTGTAGGATAGAGAACCATTCAATTACAAAAACTTTAAATTGGCCGCAGATCGCTTTGTTACTTATAGTAACCTCATCTTGAGGGAAGGTCCATATTGGTTAGGCTGTAGATTTCGTAGTCCTATTGTCTGGTATCCCGCAGAAGACTATAAAGCTATACATGAATTACCTGAAGGACAGACATGACTCATTTTTGAAACCTTGGCCAAAAATCATGGTTTCAGACCACTTCATGACATTCCTTCCCTAGCCTATTCCTTGATTTCTTTGCATACAAATTACATGGTTTTCATGAGGGCATGAAAAAGGGTAAGCAAGGGAGTGTGTTGAGCTATGGAAAAGGTATGTATATCTTACTTATTTCATCATTATTTTCTTTAGTTATATTCCTTTTATATCCTAAAATGATAATATATCAAAGGACTATGGTGAAAATGAGGAAATTATCTATTATCACAAATTAGCTGATTGTTGTCCTTCTTCATGCAGGAAAAAGACGAAATGGAACAACTAATGTTCCCTAGCTAGGAAACATCATACAGGCAGCAAGCCAAGGATAGGAGTTTGTAGTTATGGATAAGAAAAAAGGAGATCACAACTTGAGCACAAAAGACAAGAAGTTAATTGAAGAAGGAAGATTGCATGAATCCCTCAGGATCTCTTGATCCTAAGGGATCGATGTTACTATTTTACCCTTCTTATCGCTTGGCCATTATAAAAGGTAGTGATTATAAAGAGAACAGGGAGGGGAGATTATTCAGAAATTACTATTGTATTTTTACTTTGATCATTGACTCTCGTTGTTGAAACATAGTACGAACTGGTTGTAACTATTTTGCAAATGATTCATATATAATATAGATGTTGTTCCTTCGATCATACTGAAGTAATCCAATGATGTTCATTGGAAGCTAAGGGCCCAGCCCTAGTGGATTCACTTGCTATTCCTGTATCATTCTTTTACAATTTATGCCATGTGATGATTTGGTTTGATTTCCATTTATTGTAATCGAATTTCTTTGCTATTTCTATTCTCAGACTTACTCTGTTTTACTTACTTCAGAAGTATTGGTTCAAGTTGTTATTCAATTACCTGTTTTAGTATTTCCTTGTTATGATTTCATATTTAATCATTTGAGTTTAGCATTCTATTCCTAATTTAACAATTTCATTCAGTGTGTTATCTTGAGATTCTCCACTGTAAAGAGCATTGGCTACTGCTGTCTACACTCTCAGACCGAGATCCCTACTGTTCAGATCATAAAATACTTTTAGACTATCAATTAGTTAAAAGAGAAATGAGTTATTATTGTTGTATTCTTGACTGATACTTGAATGAATGTTTTGTTTGGTTTTTTTAGCAAGTTAAGCCTTCTTTTAATTGTAATTTGAAGTTCACTAGCTGCATCCATTTACTCTTGTATTTGAAAGCGTTGCACTGCTATCTAGAAGTAATACTCTTGAGTGAATAGCCGCCACATACTGTGTACACTTTTGAAATATAAATTCTTACTCGGGTTGATAACTAATGTGAAGATAAACAGGAGTTAAAAGGACACCTTTTATACCTCAACAGTTGGGCACAGGATCCCCCAAGGGAATTTTTGGTGCTAAAAGCCTAGATTTTGGTCAAAAGATGTAAATCCGATGTAAAGAGTCTACATTTTGTGGGCATGGAGTGCGAAGCTTGTAAATGAGTCATAGGGTTGTCCACCCTCATTTTTGTAATGTAATGTTAGCTTTAGAGATCTACCCATGGTTCGCATACCATGGGATTGTACAAATGGAGCGAGGCTCTAAGTTGTAAATCATCGAGTAGAAGATGAAGAATTGAGTCTTCTCTAAGTGTAGAGACGAGTCTTGGGTCGTAGAGTAGGAGAAGGCTCTGCAGTTGAGTGCACAGAGGCCTAGTAGTCTGCAATTGAGTGCGCGGACCCATGTAGCTGAGTGCGTAGGGTGAGTCAAGTCTGTAACCATTGGAGAAGTAATAAATAGAAGTTTCATATCATTTTTGTGTATCTTTTTCCTGTTTTCGCATTAAATATATTGGGTATAAATTGCAATTTCACTGTTTATATGTTGCACAAACTTATATGATTGTGTTGATTAAGTGAATATAAGATAAAGTATCTATTTACGTGAAGTTAACTAATAGTTATAAGAAGAGAAATAGAATGTGCTATTACTGGTTTGGCGGGTTGACACCGTACGTAGGAAATAATGCGCTATGACCTCCTCCTGGCGGGCTTGATTAGTAGGCTTGCTGTCCAATCTTTTCTCTAGTTCCAGATTCAGATCAATCTGCCTCGCCAAGTTCTATATAGTAGGGCCATTTCTTGGCTTGCTCCCATTATACATGACTTGCCCTGCTGTAACAACCTTCACCCAGAAAAATCTCAAGCTACCGTATCAGGAGAAGAGTAACTGGGTCAACTTATCCATCTTAGTCACTGTCTCCTTTTCTCGGAAGGTAACTTGGGGAAATAGTGCAGATCACTGCCTTAGCAACATGAAAGCGCCTCAACCCCTAGTTAGGGCTGCACGAAGGCGATTATAACAGATCGTGAAGGCCTTGCAGGTTAGGGAAGTATGTGAAGTGACCTGCGCGAAGCCATTCACAGTTGGACTAAATCGACCACTCAGACATCTCAAGGGTGCAGAAACTTGGTTCCAGCATCCCCCCATACTGCTTTGGGTGAGACCTTAGTCCACGCTCCATGGGTTGTTATCAAAAGGGCCAATAGTGTAGGGATTTGTTTGGCTAATTAACTTTAAACCTAGGTCAGGCCCCATCATGGAAATCATGTCTCTCGAGGAACCACTATGCATAGATACTCATCATCTCTCCTTGTTCCTGCCTCGCCCAATTTTCATGTCTACCGCTTTCGAAGAGTCCTCTTCTCCATTTCCACCACCGATTGTTACTCATGAAGTATGGTCAGAAGGAAATCTGGGTAATATTACCCAAACAATGTCGATTGACATCTCTATCAAACTTGATATTGTTGTACACATTCATATTGGGCTATCTTGTTCTCCGAATGAGATCAAGACATATAATCGTCTATTTCAAGAATTCCATGATGTGTTTGCATGGTCTTACAAAGAAATGCCTAACATTGATCCTAGCATTCTGGTGCGCGAAATACCAATGTATCTGGACATAAAGCCCGTCGCCAATGGCTTCGCTCAGTGCACCCTAGGAAGGCCGCTGCTATTAAGGGTGAAGTTGAAAATATTCTCAAGGCTGGGTTCATCTATCCCATCCCCCTTACAGACTAGGTGTCAAATACTATCCCGGTGACTAAAAAATGAGGCATGATCCATGTTTTCATGGATTATCGAGATCTTAATCATGCATGTCCTAAAGACAACTATCCTACTCCTTTCATTGATCAAATCATTGATGAATGTGCTGGGAGTGAGATATTTTCCTTTATGGACAGTTTTTCTGGTTATAACCAGATTAACAATGCACCAACCGATCAAGAAAATACAACCTTTATCTACCCATGGGGTACGTTCACATAGAAGAAGCTTCCTTTCGGCCTCAAAAATGTTGGAGCTACATTTCAACAGGCAATGTCCTATGCGTTTTATGATATTCGCAACATTTTCCAGCCTCACTTGGATGACCTTCCAGATCATTCTTGTAAGTTCCATGATCATCCAAACCATCTTCAGTAGATTTTTCTACATTGTTGATGAGCCCAGATAAAGAAGGGCACTTGTTTATGGAGTGGTTTTCTTCACAGACTGAGCAAATCTCAATATAGTTCAATGGGCATTCATTCCTAGGATGCCTCCTGGTGCATCTGGGACAAAAGATGGCCAAGGCTCTCTCTGGTTCCTCTTGCTTCCTCTTGATATTCATGGAATCCAATTGCAAGGCAAGGGTTTGCAACATCTCACTTTTGAAGTCCTCTAGCATATTTCCAATTTCACCCTTCATGGATGAGTTGGAAGATGATGTACTGGCCATAGGTTGACTACTATCGTTTTTCCTGGTTTTCCTAGAATGGTTTCTAAAGACAGACTTGATATCCTCATAGGGTAGTTGGTATATATCTCCTCCTGCTAACAAATGCAAGGTATCTAGGATATCCTCCCTTACTCCTCTAAGTAGGACCAACTTTAGTGACTCAGGGTCAAGTGTGCACCTGGCACTTTTGTAACTGAGCTCGAATCTTTCTTCATAATCTTCTAAATATTCATCCTAAAAATCTCTTCTTTAGTGTCCTTTGACCTACAATAGTCCCTATATTTGTTGTTAAAAGCCTGCGGCATTTGAGCCCAAGTTATGATGATATCTCCAGGTAAACCCATGAACCAGCACAAAGTTGCATCCTTGAGGGTAGATGGGAATAGTTTTAACTTTTTCTCATCCTCTGTATAGTCATAGGTTCGACATATAACAACAAAATCAAATAGGAAAGTGTTAGGGTCCTCTGTGGTCAAGCCATGGAAATGAGGTGGAGCAGAGGGGCTTATATTCTTCATTTTAGTGTCACCATTGGTTTCCCTAATGGGGAAGGCACCCTCAATTCTCTCTCTATCTCTTTTTCCATCTTGGTTTTTAGCCGTTGGTTTAGTAGGAATGGGTTCTTCCTCTTCTTCTTCCCCTATAGGTTCTTCAAATATGTCAGGTTGCTCACCTAAAGGTTCTTCCAATTCACAATCACTGAAGAAGAGAGAAGGTTGACTGTTCGATGTAGTGGCAGTATTTGGCAAGAATTTTCATGAATTATCCCTATTCCTATGAGGTATGAAAGGAAATGTTTTTGGTTTTTTGTAAGATTTTTCTTTAATGTTGGAAAGTATTTTGCAGAAAGGAAATTGCTGATTGAATGAAAACCATTAACAAGAAGGAAACTACCTGCTAAATTGAAATTGTTGAATGAAAGACTATTGACATAAAGAAAACTACTTGCAAAATGAAATTTCTTAATTGAATGAAAAACTACTAATAAGAAGGAAACTACTTGCTGAATTGAAATTCTACTTGCAGAATGGAAAGGAAAGTAGAAAAATGACAAATGAAAGAAAGAAACTAGATTACTTTTGCAGAAATAAACTAATGGAAGAAATTTTAAGGCTAGAAATAGAAGAAAAGAAAGTTAGAGACTAGAAATAGAAGGACCAGCAATCACTCCCACTCTGACAGTTTCCCGGCAACGGCACCAAAAAGTGATGAGCTCAGGGCTACCAGCTTTACTTATCAACTTGGGGTTCATACAAACTTGGAGGTGACTATGCTATATACACAAATAGAAGTGAAGGTACTGCCTGTTGTCACTGCTCATCTGGCAAGAGACCCCAGGGGTTTCAAGCCATACTTCTATATGGTTAGAAGAAGCTTGATTTTGATGGACGGAGAGAAAAACTATTCTAGGGGAGAGTTATTCTATTACAGAAATGAAGAAAGCAATCATGTAATGCTAAACTCACACAAGAACCTAGCTAACCAATTAGACAACTATGCTAAGAAGAATTACTAGATCAATCACTAATCTAATGCTAATTATCTAAGTTGTAGAAGTAAAAGCATGAAAACTAGATTAAGGGGTAAACAATGGAAACTAAGCTAACTCTGTGTCTAAGCAGAAGAAGTAGTTAGAGGTCAAATTGGTGAAAGAGGACGTGAGGGAGCAACAATGTCTGAGAACTATTGGATCAGGTGGGTGAAATGAAAACTAACAACTGAGATTAGATCGTAGGAGGGTACGTAGGTAGATGGGCGAACAGGGTTAACTACAGGATGAACGGTTGAGATTATATCATGGGCGGTTGTGTGAATAGATGAATGAACAGGGACAACCGGAGATAGGATTAATAGGCAAATAGATGTCGAAGATTAGATCGCGAGCAAAATAAACGTGTGGAAATGGTATTGGGTGATGTGATGGCCGTTAGATTAGGAGACAGATCGACAGTGGAGATGGGAGCGATTAAAGGAATGTGTAGAAATGAGGGAGCAGGTTTAGAGGGCGATAAGTAGTATTGCACATGCCCTCAAAGTTGTAAGCATTTTTCTCAAATTTCACGCACTTAGCCTCCCTGGATAACACGTAGCATGGGAAAACCACCCATTTTGCATGCCCTTAGGTGGATAACAATCAGACAAAAATCTAAGCGATATGGCGTCATAGTCATCGGATCTGGCGAGGTAGATCAATGGCAGAGTTTGACCGAGCTGGTTGGTGAGCAGGTGTGCGATAACTGTCAGATCTGACAAGGAAGATTGATGGTTGGGATTTAAAGTGCACGAAGTCAAACGCTAAAAGTGAATTCGAGTGATGATTGGTAAGTTTTTCTGCGTGAGGCGATCTATGGGTAAAAACCATTTGAACGTGGATTGACAACTTCTGCTCAACTTTTCATTCTGAAGGAGAATGAAAGGGATGTGAGGGAGATCAAATGACAAGAAGAGAGCGAAGGATCAAATGATCATAAAAGGAATAGAGTAACAATGTAATGAACCCAGTGATTGTGTTAAACAACAAACTCCATGTGAAAACCAAAACCCTGCGTTTTTGGAGTTGCTGCAGGGTTTCTTCCTCACGTCATGGTCGCAGAGGGAGGAGCTGAGGCTGAGACACCTGTCAGCAACCTTGTGGATCTTTTCTTTGCCAACCTACTAACTGAATGAAATCATAAATGATCTACTCTACACTACTGTAATGAGACTGCAACTACTTAAACAAATGAACAGTTAAACAATAAAGCTATGTAATGGAAATTATCTACTTAAGCATATGAATAAAAAATAGGAAACTATACTACTTAAAAATACAATAAAGAGGAGCTTTGGTTGCTAGTGTCGGGCCCTAACCCAAGAGCTTTAGCCCTATGAGTTAACTCAGTGTTGGCTCAAAACAAAACTCATCTTCATTATAAAAGAACACTGTATTACATCAAAACTGTTACAAGTCTGCACTTGGACACAAAGTAGAGTAAAAAGTCCCAATAATTATAATGCTTTCTAACTAACTCTAACTAAAAAATCTGAGGTCCTCAGCCTCTCTACTTATACATCTGAATTCTCCAACGACTTCCTTCAAAATTAGGAAGGCATGTTGGCTTATTGGGGCCTGACCCAGGTTCAGAGTTGATTTAGCCAAACAAATCTCGGTACTACTGGCCCTTTCAGCAATAGTCTGCGGAGCGCGGGCTGAGGTCTCACTCGAAGTAGTATGGGAGGGTGCTAAAACCAGGTTTCTGCACCCTCAAGATGTTTGATGAGTTCAAGTGGTCCGCGGTTTGACCCTGCGCACAAGTCGCTTTGCACACTTTCCCGTACCTTGCAGCCTGATATACTGCCTTCGTGTAACCTACTCAGGGGCTGAACGTTGTGCTTATGCATTATTACCCAAGACCTTACTAGTATTCCAATGTTAGTTGATTACTTTAGCCTACTTGTGTGCTTTAAGTTATACTTAACAACATAAGCCATTCATACAGGTCTGCGTAGTAAATAAACAATATATTTGCAAATTATATCAAACATGCATTATCCCAAGAATAGATACACAAAATTATGCTAAAACTTCTCTTTATTAATTCCTTATTCGGTTATAGACTCGACTCTGCCATGCGCACTCAGCTGCGGACTACTAAGCCTCTGCGCACTCAGCTCTAGAGCCTTCTCCTACTCTACAACCCAAAGACATACTTTACACTTGTGACTCAATCACTTAGACTTGTTGTTCTTCTCTACTATTATATATCTTTTACACTTAGAGCCTCACTCTATTTATACAATCCAATGGTCTGTGGACCATGGGTAGGTCTATCCAGTCGAAATTACATTACAAAACTAGGGTGGACAACCCTGTGACTCTATCATACTTTCGCACCCTGTGCCCACAATTCGTGGAGCTTTACAACAAGATTGGGTCGAAAGTTGGGCTTTGAGCCCCAAAAAATGCCTTAGGGGGATTCCATTCCCAACGGGCCCCCAACACAAACATTGTGACTCATCCTCGAGTCACTCGGTCGATGCGGTGATCTTTGCGCGGGGGTCCTCCAACTAGGCGGAAGTCGGCAATGCATTGAGCTGCTACTTGCTGGATTTACTGCATTCGTTGTTCTGAGACCTCTGTATCCAAACTACTTCTCTGCATCTATACCGGTATCCCTTGCATTTGTTTATAGTCCCATGCCTTTGTCTAGATCCTTGAAGCGCGAAGACTATGCTTCCACTGGTTAGTCAGATAGCCAGTCCACCCGTGTAGGGCTTCAAGTGGCTGCCATTTATTGTGCCTAGGAAAGGCTCTCCATTTAGTTTGACTAGCTATACTGCACCTCCGTCTGTGACCTCCTTAACCATGTATGGTCCCAGCCAATTCATTCTGAACTTTCCCATGAATTTTTCAAACTTATTGTCATAAGCACTAAGTCATTCACCTTGAAGGTGCGCAGCTTAATATGGTGATCGTGCCAGGCATTTTCACGCTGCTTTTGTACCCGCTGATGAAAACCCGCTAGGAACCATTCCTTCTCAAGTTCTTCCACTTGTGCGAGCCAATATTCCAGAGTTTCGTGGTCCATCATACCTGTGAGTGTTGTGATGCATAGACTAGGTATAGTATACTCCATCAACATGAAAACTTCCACGCCATAAACTAACCGGAAAGGTTTTTGTCCCATCAGTTTTATGCACATTGTTCAATAATGCCATAGTACTATAGGTACACGTAGGTCCCAATTTCTTTGCTACGCATTGCACACTTTGGTTCGTGTAGTCTCCAGTATTTTGTTGAATTCTTCTACTGTCCCATTGGCTTGTGGGTGATACAGTGTGCTTTTATGATGATACACCTGGAAATCTTCTGTGAGAGAGCTGATGGTTTCATTTAGGAAATGTGTACTGTGATCACTCATTAAGGTTTTCAGATAGCCAAATCGAGTCAACACGTGTTCAAACAAAAAATTTGCAGTCGTGGTGGTTGTGCAGTCTTTCACTCGCTATGCTTCCGCCCAGCAAGTCAAGTACTCCGTCGCAGTGATGATGTATTGCACACCCATTTTTCCCTGAGGTTTGATAGGTCCTACAAAGTCAATTGCCCACTTTTCGAAGGGCTACAACATCACTTGTGGATTCAATGGCATCTCATCCCTCCGCGATGGTTTACCGATCCTTTGACATATATCACAAGCCTTACAGTGTGCTTTTGAATCCTGATGAAGGGTTGGCCACCACAACCCTCCACGGAGAATCTTTTGTGCGGTCAATCGTCTTGCATAGTGTTCTCCTGTAGTGCCCACATGTGCTTCCGCAAGGATCTAACTTCATTCAAATTTAGGTATGTACCTTCACAGTTACTCATCATTTCCCATTTTGTATAGGTGCCCCGTGATGACAGAAAAATCCGCCACACGCACCACCAATTCCTTCTTCTATTGAATAGAGTATTCCTTTGGCGCAGTCCCTATTGTTAGAAATTGGATTATATCTTCAAAATGTCCATCTGTGACATGCAAAACAAAGATTTGTGCATCAAGTAATCCTTCCTCCAAACTAGTAGGTTCCTCAGCTGTCTCAATACACGACAAGTGATCTGGTCTTGCGTTCAGGCATCCAGGTTTTACCACAACCTCAAAATCATATTCTTAGAACAATAAGAGCCACCTACAGATGTTCCCCCCCAACATAGGCTTATTGACCAAGTACTTTAGCGCGGAATGGTCTGTATACATCTTGAAATGTCCTCCTAGAAAATAGTGCTAGTATTTTTGGAGCGCGTACACCATTGCTAGTCCCTCGCGCTCGGTTGTGGAATAGTTCTTTTCGGCTTTGGACAATCTATAACTTGAAAATGCGATAGGGTGATCCAAGCCTTCACTGCCCTCTTGTGTGAGCATCACTCCCAGCGCGATACATGATGCATCAACATGGACATGAAACTCCACATCCC
Organism: Pinus taeda; assembly: GCA_000404065.3. Lineage (NCBI taxonomy): Eukaryota > Viridiplantae > Streptophyta > Pinopsida > Pinales > Pinaceae > Pinus > Pinus taeda. The sequence continues at coordinate 55,345 of APFE031148326.1, read as the reverse complement.
ATTTTGGGAAGACCAGGATTGGGGTGGAGGCCAGTTTCCCCCTTTATGACATCCAAGCTCTTCATGTAATCATCATTCCAACAGAATGTGACATAATTCTTCAATAGTTTCTCCATCGGCGTGGTGATCTGGGCATAGCTTTTGATGAATTTCCAATACTACCCTGTGTGTCCCAACATAGAGCGCAATTGTTTAACACTTCGCGGTGCTTCCAAATTTAGAATTACTACAATCTTGACAAGTTCTACAATTAGTCCCTATTTGTAGACCACATGTCCCAATAGGTTCCCAAAGGGAAGGAGGAACATACACTTATTAAGGTTTAGCGCAATCTGGTGTCATCGACAAGTATCCAGCATCAAGCATAAGCTTGCTACTTGGTGCTTAACCAATCCAAAGACAGTCCAATCATCTAGATAGACCTCCAAGAATTTATGGATATATTCTTTGAAGGTGGCAACAACTATGTGTGAAAATATGGCTAGCACATTCTTTAACCCAAACGGCATGACAGTGTATTGAAAGCAGCCCCATTTAGTGGCGAAGGTTGTCTTGCTCCTAGCTTCCGGTGCGATTTTGATCTCGTGGTACCTTGAGAACCCATCAGTGAAATAATATGCTTCTTGCTCGGTGACATTTTCTAATACTTCATCTGTGAACGGGGTTGAGAATGGATCGTGTACATAGGCGTCATTCAACTTCCTGAGGTCCACACATATTCTTATCTCACCCTTCTGCTTTTTCTCTTGCACTACCATAGGGCTCACCCAGTTAGATTCTTTCACTGACTCAATAATTTTAGCTACGAGCATTTTTTCTAGTTCTACGTGGACCTTTTCCTTGTATTTCGGATTCAAGCAGTAAGGCCTCTACTTAACCAGCTTCACGTCAGGTTTTAGGGTGATCTTCATCATCCCTAAGTTTTAAGCCATAATCTTGGTTAGGAATAAGTCTTGGTACTCACGGAGCAACTCAATGACCTTATCCACTGTGGCATCATCCCAATAGTCACCAAGTGTTGCATACTTCGGTTCAGCCTCTATTCCAATGTTTACTTGCTTCGTTTTTAGTGGTGCGATTATGTCAAGATCTTCAATCAATGGTCCTTGAACCTCACGATAGCCTTCAATTTCTGGAATGTTAATTTTTCATGGATCCTCATCATCTTCCTCAATATTTACATTGTAACATTCTAGCGCACAGCTTAGATAGGTCGCCCATTCCAGCTGAAGCACTTCCATCGGCTCCTCGAGTATTCTGAAGGTAGTTACTTCTATTGCTTATAGCACATCATCGACAGTATCCCACCAATGATCCTCAAACGTGAAGGTTAACAGGAATCCTTCGCGCAAGATATCCCATTCGCTCATGCCATGGCAGAGGTCCGTCTCAGTATACCAATTCATGGGTATGATATCTAGGGTATGACAAAAGAGATGCGCCCACTCAGGTTGTGGCTCTTCCCCATACACCTTGGTCCATTTCACGTGGTGTGCATGTGGATCATCTTGTCCGTCATATTTGTCTGTTAGCCGCATCTGAGGCTTTCCAAACCGCATGGGCAACATCCTTCTGTAGTCACACCAATCCTCAAAACTTCTTTGATGTGTAACCCACCATCTTGCGGGCATAGCATGCATTACCCATTTGAGAGCATCGAGCCACTACTTTTCTGGCACTTCTTTTTCAAATTTGTTCAGGAAATCATCCACCTCGCTCAACCCGTCATACATAGGTAGATCCCTTACCTCTATTGTCACACTACGCAGTGACCTTGTCATCATGTTACAGTTGAGTGTGGTTACCTTGTGTAACTGGTTCTGCCATCGTTCTATTTCCTTGTCTAAATTTGAGGTGTAGGAGCTCTCGCACTCCCATGAAATCCTGCCATCTGCTATTGGATTCAGACAACCCGACTCCCACGCAGTGATCTTGTAGATATAGTCTATATCGTCGTCATTGTCATAGTCATGCACTGGCTTTGTGTAGCACGATCCTTTCGCAGGGTCTAAAGGTACCACTACGCACAATGACTTTTTCTCAAAAATCATCTTACGCTTCATTAGATTTATCACTCCATTCATGTCAGTGGCCCAATATATTCCTAGTAGCATGGGATAGGGATTGTTGTCATCAACAATCTCTATCACTTCAAAATATATAAGCGCACTAGCACCTTCGATATGTACCGTTATTCCCTACAATCTCCCCATAGGTAGGATCTTTTGCTAGTTTTCCATTCACAATTGAATAGGAGACCATTGCAACATGGACCTACCCATGCACTCCCATGTATACTTTGGAAATATGTTCATGTTTGATCCTAGATCCAAAATCACTTGATCCATTTCATATTCCTTGATCTGCACAATCAATCTCATCTCTCTTCCTATTCACGTTGTGTGCTTCCCTAGCTTCAGGACTACGTGCGGTTCTCTTGGTGCGGTCCTAGCACATCTAGTGATGAGTTCTTGCAGTCCCTTCACCACCTTGCTGTCGCGCAGCAGCTTCATGCATGTCTCCAAAAAGGTGGTGAGCATTGATGGGTCCATTTCTGGTTCCATTTTGTCTTTACTACCTGAAGTGGAGGCCTTTGCGAAGCTCTTCTTAGCATCCATGAATGTCTCCTTAGCGCGCTCCAAATCAAATTCTGGTTCCTTTATTGGAGCCTTGTGAACCCAGGCACTCTCTTCAGGATGCTTGCCTTTGTCATCTCCTGTCGTGATACTAATACGGAGCACGATATTTACATTCAGGTCTTCCTCGCATGGCTCATACCTCATCATTTGCAGGCTCTGAGTCAGGGGAGGTTGGAGTGTTCCTTTATCGCACAAGCTCGCTATTAGTGTGGGGTAGTCCTCCATCTCATGATCAAACTAGGTACAATATAAACATGATGTTCTCGTTAAATTTGTACAATCATGGGCATAATGTCCTGGCCCTCCACAATTGTAAAAAATCAGCTATCCGTGACCTCTTCTTGGTCCCATTCCAGCTCAACCTCGTCCGACCCCTGAAATCTAGTGCGCGCCATCCTTAAATTTTGATCGAGGGCCTGGGTTTCAGTCTAAACTTTAGGTAGGAGTCTGATCCATCATCAGTTCATAAATTCTAAAGGTACGCTCATCATGGCCTACTAATCTGCAAAAATTATAGACCAACTACTAGGAACTCTGTGTATACCTCTGTAATAGATGGCAGTTATCTGTAGCATGCTTCCCTCCTATCTGAAAAATCATGCACCATAATGCAGGTGTTGCATTCGATCTTGCTTGTACCTCTAGTCTCAATGGCATTATTCCTCCTCCCACTAGGTATTTTGCGAAGACTGGACAATGGTCCTTATCAAGTCCCTAGCCCTTGCACTTTACACACCATACCTCCTTGCGTGCTTTTGGGTGAGTTGTCTTGTCTTGTTTCAAACTCTGCATCTCAAGACACAAGTTTTTCAACTGCACATGGATCTGTTGGACTCCCAGGTTAGGATCTTGTATCGGGGTCTCGTGCAGTCTCATTGCGATCTCCAAGGCCTTGGCATGAGTGGATAGCTTCTGCTGTGATAGCATGTTCCTTAGATGCGGTGTTAGCGATGCTACAAACCATGCGCGGTGTTGCCCATCTGTCAAGGTCATGTTGGCTTCACGAATCATACCCTTCAGTCTCTAATCCAACTCCCAGGGGGTCTCACCTAGAAGCATCGCGATTTCCTTAAATCTGATGACCGATTGTGTCTTTGACTTTGTCCTGCTAAATTCCTTCTTTAGTGCAGCTTGGATATCCACGATCCCTACATTTGGATTGTCATTGGAATTCTTAATGTACCACGTCAGTGAGCGATCCTGCAAAGTGCTAACCAATGTTGCTTTCTTTATATTGTCATCTGTGACTCCTTGCACTTCCCATATAGCCTTTACCACAAACCAAAACTGGTCTGGATCTTCATTCCCTACTCCTTTGAACACCAAAAACTTTATCTCAGTTGCCATATTGAACTGTGGTGGCGGCAGAGGTGGTGTGGTCGAAGACGGAGGTGAAGATAGTGAAACTGGCGGTGGTGTAGGTGGGAGTGGTATGTGCGGAATTCATTATCTTATCAAACTGATCGCACTTCTTGGTGAGACCTTCGTGAGCTTTTCCTCGCTTTCCCGCAGAGGTGAAATCAAGGAGCTAGTTTCTAGTTCTGTGCTACCTTCATTTCTATAGATCTCCCACTTCGCGTAGACCCAAACATCAATTTATTCGCATAACTCACTTTTCACACAGTATCATCTTAATCCAAGTGTTCAAAGATTTAACGTACTTACCTCACGGTCCTTCAAGGAAGCATCGTTCCGCCTTGCTATAGCTGACTAAAGTATCTACAACAAACTCAATGATAAACCCTCCTATAATTCAATCGAGCCAATGGTCCACAACATGCGTGATCTTATCTTTTGATGCTTCAAGTCTGCGCACCAACTCTAGAGTCCACACAATAGGTTTGTCAAGCCTACACCTTCCCTGACTATTTGCTAGCTTTGCAATCCACTCGAACAACTTAGAGGGGAAGGATGCAAAGAAAATTTATTAGATTTCTGTATATAAATAGAAATATAACGACTCCTCCTTCAATAACCACAGGTTCCTGTTTTCCTACGCCGCGAACTCGTGAATATTTCTATCCAACCACTCTTCAATTCCTTTCTTTGTAAGATTCTAGTGATACAACATCAAAAATCTCTTATGCAAATCCCAGTCTAGGCAACGGAACCATTTGTTGGCTTATTGGGGCCTGAACCAGGTTCAGAGTTGATTTAGCCAAACAAATCCCTGTACTACTAGCCCTTTTGACAATAGTCCACGGAGCGCGGGATGAGGTCTCACCTGAAGTTGTATGGGAGGGTGCTAGAATTAGGTTTCTACACCCTGGAGATGTCTAATGAGTTCAAGTGGTCCGCGGTTTGACCCTGTGTGCAAGTCGCTTCGCGTACTTTCCCGTACCTCGTAGCCTGATATATTGCCTTCGGGTAGCCCTACTCAGGGGTTGAATGCTGCACTTCTGTGTTATTACCCAAGACCTTACTGGTATTCCAATGTTGGTTGATTACTTTAGCCTACTTGCATGCTTTAAGTTATACTTAACAACATAAACCATTCATACAAGTGCACGCAGTAAATAAACAATATATTTGCAAATTATATCAAATATGCATTAACCCAAGAATAGATACACAAAATTATGATAAAACTTCTCTTTATTAATTCCTTCCTTGGTTACAGACTTGACTCTGCCTTGCACACTCAGTTGTAGGGGTCCACGCACTCAGCTATGGACTACTAGGCCTCTGCGCACTTAGGTGCAGAGCCTTCTCCTACTTTATGACCTAAAGACACACTTTACACTTGTGACTCAATCACTTAGATGTGTTGTTCTTCTCTACTATTATCTTTCTTTTACACTTAGAGCCTCACTCTATTTATACAATCCCATGGTTCACAGACCATGGGTAGGTCTATCCAGCTGACATTACATTACAGAACTAGGGTGGATAACCCTGTGACTCTATCATACTTTCGTGCCCTGCGCCCACAATTCGTGGAGCTTTACAACAAGATTGGGTCAAAATTGGTCTTTGATCCCCAAAACATGCCTTGGGGGGATTCCATGCCTAACAAGGCATAACTCTCAATTCAATGATAAACTCGTGCTTTCCATTTCACTAGCTCAACTGCCTTCTAGTAGGGACACTTGGCTCCCGACTCAGGATAAATTCATAATTTCACTTGTTTGGCTGCCTTCTAGTACACCTGATTTGGTTGTTTGCACCTTCACTTGCTTGGCTGCCTACTAGTACTCCTGATTTGGCTGGTTGCACCTTCACTTGCTTGACTGTTTGTACTTTCAGCTGATGGAGGGATATTCGAATGGAGGGCTAGTAAATGAGGAGGATTTACCTCATATAATTCCTCCCCCTTGTCCCATTCAAGTTTTTACCAAGGTATTTACCATAGTTCCTTGCTTTTATCTCTTATTCCTGCATTACATTCACATTAGACCACAAAGCAAAATATCCAACTCTACTCATCTCATAAACAAAATATAATCAAAAGTATGCAATAAGTTGTGAGAATAGTTGGTTTGACTAAGCTAGGAGGTGAATTAAGGCCAATTAAGGCCAATATAATTACTCAATGATGAGGCTCATCAGTTGCAGACACTATAACATTCGGTGAAATCTGTACAAGTGTGTTTTTTGCATGGAATCAGGACAACTCCTTGTCGTTGTCCTCATCTTCATCATTTCCAAGGATGGTATTGTTTAGGCGTGGGATCCCCCAAGGTAAGTTTTGGGGCTTAAAGCCTAGATTTTGACTAAATCCAATGTAAAGACTTCTTGTTTTGTGGGCACGAAGCGCGAAGATTGTAAATGAGTCATAGGGTTGTCCACCCTCATTTTTATAATGTAATGTCGACTTTAAGGATCTACCCATGGTCCGCAGACCATGGGATTGAATAAATAGAGCGAGGATCTAAGTTGTAAATCACCAAAGTAAAAGAAGCAGAAGTAATAGATGGAGAATTGAGTCTTATATAGGTGTAGAGTCAAGTCTTTGGGTTGTAAAGTAGGAGAAGGCTCTGTAGCTAAGTGCATAGAGGCCTAGTGGTCTGCAGCTGAGTGCGCAGGGCGAGTTGAGTCTGTAACCTATGGAGAAGTAATAAAGAGAAGTTTTACATCATTTCTGTGTATCTTTTTCCTATTTTATGCATTGAATGTATCAGATATAAATTGAATTTCTATTGTTTATATGATGCACAAACTTATATGAATGTGTCGATAAGGTGAATATAAGATAAAGTATCTGTTTACGCGAAAATAATTTACTGTTATAAGAAGAAAATTAAGATCTGTGATATAACTTGGGGAAGTAGCGCAGACCACTACTAGGGTAGCGCAAAGTCACCTCATCCCCTGGTGAGGGATGTGCGAAGGTGATTATAACAGATCGTGAAGGCCTTGCTAGTCAGGATAGTGCACGAAGCGACCTACGCGAAGGTATTCATAGTTGGACTAAACTGACCTATCAGAGATCTCAAGGGTGTGGAAACTTGTTTCTAGCACCCCTCCATACTGCTTCGGGTGAGACCTCAGTTCGCGCTCCATGGGTTGTTGCCAAAACGACCAATAGTGTAGGGATTTGTTTGGCTAATTAACTCTGAACCTGGCTTAGGCCCCATCAAGCCAACAAATGGTTCTGTTGCTGGGACCAAAATCTGCATAGAGATGTTTGATGTCGTATAATTGGAATCCAACTAAGAGGGAAATTGAAGGATGGTTGGACAGAAGAATTTACGAGTTCGCAGTGTAGGAGAACAGAAATCCGCGAGTAACAAAAGAAGAGTGGTTAGACTGCTACCTGTACACAGATATCCATGAAATCTTTTTTCGCATCTTTCCCCACTGAGTTGTATGAGTGGCTCACGAAGCTAGAAGATAGCCAAGGAAGGTGGAAATCAACAATCCTATTGTGTGGACCCTAGAGTTTGTGTGCATATTGGAAGCATTAGAGGATAAGATCGTGCGCGTTGTTGATCACTAGCTCGATCGAATTATAGGAGGATTCATTATTGAGTTCGCGGTAGATACTTCAGCTAGCTATAGTGAGGAAGAGCGACATTTTCTCAAAGGACCGCGAGGTAAGTACGTAAAGTCTCTGAATACTTGGACTAAAATGCTATTGTGTGAAAAGAGGGTTATGCAATTACTTTGATGTCTGGAGCTACGTGAAGTCAAAAAACTATTGAAACGAAGGAAGTAAGGGACAAGAGAATAGCCCTTTGATTTTAGCTCCGCGAGGGGACGAGAAAGAGCTCGCAAATGTCTCGCCATATAGTGTAATCCATTTGATAAGGCAAAGGATTCTATGCATACCACCCCCACCCCCACCACCACCAGTTTCACCACCTTCACCTCCATCTTCACCCATATGACATCCACCGCCACCACGATTTAGCATGGAAAACACATTAAAGTTTCCCGTGTTCAAGGGAGTAGGAAATGAAGATCCTGACCAGTTTTGGTTTGTGATAAGAGCCGTATGGGAAGCACGGGTAGTTACATATGATAATATAAAGAAAGCAACGTTGGTCAGCACTCTACAGGATTGCGTTCTGACCTAGTCAAATTATCATTCTAATGACAATCTGAATGCGGGAATCGCGAATATCCAAATTATGCTAAACAAAGAATTTAGCAGGCTGAAATCAGAAGCACAGTTAATCATTGGATTCAAAGAGGTCACAATGCTACTAGGCGAGACTCCTTGGGAGCTGGATCAAAGACTGAAGTGTATGATTCACAAAGCTAATATGACTTTGACGGATGGAAAACATCGTGAATGGTTTGTAGCATCACTAATGCCACATTTGAGGAATGCACAATCTCAACAAAGGTTAATGACTTAGGTAGAGGCCTTAGAGATCGCGATGAGGTTGCATGAGACCCTGACGCAGGATCCTAACTTTGGAGTTCAACAGATCCACATGCAGTTGAAAAACTTATGACTTGAGATGCAGAGTCTGGAACAGGATAGGACAACCCGACCATAAGTGCACAAAGAGGTGTGGTGCGTAAAATGCAAGGTGTTATTGGGAAATCTAGTGTCCATTCGGAGCTGCTAGTCCCACTAAGACGGGTAGCTATCTTAGAAACAAACAAACTAAAATTACTCTCATTTTCCTTTATGAGAAGTAGATAGGAGAGAAGCAGAGAATACCAACCTCGATCCTTCGCTTGGTTCCTTGCTTGTTTCCTCTCCCCTCTGACAGATATTTGCCACTCCTTCCTTGCTTACCCCGCTTCAAAGAGCACCTGTAAAGTCAAAGCAGCATAATACCTTCAAAGTACAGAGATCTACAATCATAAACAATATAGGACCAGATATATATTGACCACACAAATGCATATATCATTCAAACATACAAGAATTGTGGAGGAAAACTTGATAGCTTTATTGATAGAAAGAGTTAGAAGAGAGGGATTTACAACCCATTGATCTGACCCAGCATCATCCTCCCAGCATGAAAGCCCTTCTTCACCTCATGAAAAGCTTATATCACCCAACACTATGATCTTCCACCAAGAAACCAACAACACTTCCTTACAAGATACAAAATTCCAGCCTTTGGATCTCTGGAATGAGGGATCCATATTTAGATGTTTGCAGGGGGGTGAGTCAGCTTCTAGGATTTTGATTAGTGTCCTCCCTCTGATAGTTCTTGGTTCCACTTGGAGATTCATGATCTATTACTCATCCCTAGGAAATTCAGAGAGGCAAGTGTCACAGGAGAAGTTTCTGGAAGATTCCATGATCATCCACCTTGCAAACTGTCTCTGCCATTTGTCTACTCTCGCCCATCACACCCTGCAGTAACACTGCTCGTGGCCTGGTTCATTTTTTAATGAGCTTGAACCATGCGACAACATATGCTTTTTATAAGTTCGCATGCCCCCAACAAAGTGACGAAAATCGAGATGCATGCCCCCCAAGCTTCATTGCATTCAACGAGGTGGTTGGAATGAAGGGTTACCTTCGAGATCTTTGAAAGACTCAACTTGGAAAGGGAGTTGTTTCATTTTTAATGAGGTTGACACAGTAAAAGAACTATCCTCAGTACTACTTGTTTCATTTTTTAACGAGGTCGAGCTGGTAACTGAGGGTCATATCCTTTATGATTAAAGGCCACAAGATTGGAATCCACTGGGTCAATCCCACCTATTGCTGATAATAGAGCTTGCTTCTGGGAGGGGCAATTTTGCAGTACCTCAAGTGTCGACATAGCGGGCGGCGATTGGGCTAGGTCCTCTACTATATTATAATTCTATGTTGCTCTGGCATGAGGATTAAATGTTGATTTATGTACTAATCCCTTTGGTGGCTTTATCGTTAGCTCAGGAATGATGGGTGGTGCAACTTCGGTCGAAGTTGTTGTCGAACTACTAGGTTGATCATTAGCCTTGTTGTTCGATAGCTGTGGATTCCCGTAATCTTTATTCCTTGTCGATATCAAAGCATCATTTTGCTACTTTGAAATGGAAGAAATAAGCACTTGGGATGGGGAAGCATTATCACTAGCAACCAGATTGGTTCCCGGGTTTGGAAATGGATCAGTCAATACCGCTGAGCTTTTTGAACTCTTAAAGAATTTCTTAACTTCAGCTTTATGTGGACAATCTCTCATCCAATGATCCTCATTACATATCTGACACCCTGTAGGGGGTTTCCTTTGCCCAAAAGGGTTTGCAGAAGATTTTTCAGGAGACGACTCATCCTGCTTCTTCTTTTCCCCTTTCTTTTTCTTCTTGCCTCCTAATTGCTTTGGTTCTTTTCCTTTGTCGGTCGACATGACATTAACCTCCGAGGCGAGAAGTTCCCCATTTTCATTTTGACTAGAAACTGTACGGGCTTTCTTTGATGTAGCCTTTACAGTTTTTGTGCTAGTCGTACCTATCACGCCATCGCCGACATGAGAGTTTTTGTTTGATTTAGGAGGAGGAGGAACGAAAAACTCCGGTCTAGGAGCATCAGGGATTTTGTCATAGAGCATGCAGATTGAGTATAGATCAAGTCTAGATATTGCATACGAGCAATGACTTGCTCTTCAGTGACGACCCCTCCCTTTGCCACATATTCTGTGATAGAAGGCAATAATGACTTAATAAACCATTCAATTAGCAGTTGATCAGGAACATATGTTTTTACCATTCTATGATGACGTCACCACTCATGAATATGATCAGATATGTGAGTGGCCATTGTTTGCTTGAAATTGGTAAGAAGCTCTGTTCCTGTTTCGTACCTTATTGGTAACTACAAATGGGTTAAAAAGGTTGTGGCAAGGGTGCTGAAGTTATCGAATGAAGCTCTAGGCAATTCGATGTACCATTTTGCTGCCGGACCAATTAACGTTCACTAAAAAAGGTGAATCCTAATCGAATCATCATTGAGAGTGTTGGATGAAAACCACAGATGAAAGGTCATCACATGATTCGATGGGTCTTCACCCAGATTTCCATTAAATTTAGGAATATCTGATGGGAGTTTATGAGGAATCACTGGCCACCAAGGGGCATAAGCAATTGGAACGTTTGTTGGCCAATTTAGATCTAGTAACTCTAAAGTCACCACGAAGGGCAACTGTTGATTCAGGTTCAGCGAAGCATACCCAAGATAAGATGGGATCGCCTGAGCAGTGGGTCTTTGCATACCAGCATAATGTATCTGATGCTGGTAACTTTGGTAAGGCTATTGGGCATAACCCTTATGATATGATTGATGTTGACCATTTTGAATATACAGTTGCCCATTACCCGCAAAGCTTTGTCTCTCAGGTCCTCGGTAAGCTTGTTGGAATTGCGGTTGTTGATAATGTACTAGCCATGGTTGCGAAGTCATTTGCTGTTGTCTAATACTGGTTGTCTGACCAAGATGGGGGGTAATTGTACCTGTTTGAACCTGGGTCGCTCTAGTTAAGGAGCCACTAATCGGTGATTGTGGTGGTGTCGCGGAGACAAGAGGTCGTTTTATTACGACCTAAGAAACTTGAGGTTGGCATACAACAGGCAATGCTTGTACTTGCAACACCGTCACAATAGCCAGTGTAGTGGGGATATTTGACACAGGTAGACTTGGTTGCATTGAGTATACAACTCTTGGTTGTTGAGGTAGTGTTAGCCTCCTGCTCATAGCAGGTATTCATCTTTCATGATCGACATTTCTAGATACCAAATATGTCATACTTTTCATGCTGCAAGGTTCCATATTTGCTACTGAGGCCAAAGAAGTGTCCATGAGAGTGTGCTAGTCTAAGTGCCTCTGCTGTATTCCAATTTTGATAAGTTATTCCATTTTTGAAGAATTTTCAGCTAAAGGGAGGTCCAAACAGCTTAATCTTGGTCTCCCTAGGTTTCAATTTCCTGTTGTAGAATATAGAGAATCATTATCTGTCCAAACAACTTAATCTTGGCAGATTCTTACATAGGTAGAGAAGCAAGGGTGCTCAACAACCTAATCTGAGCCCCTGGATGAAATAAGTATAGATGTAGATAGGAGGATAGTAAAAAGAAAAATTTGAAAAGCTGGGTTTGCTAGTTCAAGTGCACCCAAACCAAAAGAAGAAAAAATACTAGGTAAAGTAGGCTGGGTAAGTAGTTTTGTGGTTGCAGAAATCAAGATATGTGATCCATTTCATGTTTTCAAGTGTTATATTTATCCAGATCATAGTTGTGAGGCACTTTTTCGTTTGATCAGATCAAGCAAGGCATCTCTAACTCCCCCTTCTTCTTATTTCCCAAATCACTCACTAACATCCCCTTAAGGACCTTGGGATCTGCCCAAAAATCCCATTTTCACTCCATTCTTGTTGAAAACCAAGTTGACATCTGAGTTGACTTAGTGAAAAGAAGCCACATTTCTCGTGTAAAATTAATCTTTACACAATCCATTCATTTCCCTATGCTTAAGTTTCCATTCAATAAACTTAGCATACATCCCCTCCTTTGCATTCCAAAGACCTCATATTAACATCTAACTCTATTATCTAGCTCCCTAAATCATTTCCCCTCCCCCTATTCTACAAGAAAATATATAAAAACCCCAAAAATACTAAATATTAGATATCATTTTGGGATTCAACTGTGTTAAGTAAGTCATTCACGTATGACCATTTCCATGAGAGGTAGTCGTAACTGACTAATTTCTCATGATTTTTTGAATAGTTCGCTTAGCACTCATTGCATCAGGTGATGCTCACAGGGGTGAAGAAGTGGGATTGAAACTAGTGAAATGTGGAGAACGAA
>APFE031148326.1:25179-42489 GCA_000404065.3 Pinus taeda | reverse complement strand
AACTATTCAAAAAATCATGAGAAATTAGTCAGTTACGACTACCTCTCATGGAAATGGTCATACGTGAATGACTTACTTAACGCAGTTGAATCCCAAAATGATATCTAATATAATGCACTGCGTAAACCCCCATACTTAAATACTAAATATCCCTCCCCATGGCAACTATAGCCAAATAGATATAAGTCGGGAAACCTTAGGTCCATTTGGGACCCATTGTTAGCCCCTCCGCGTCGTTACCCTTGGGATTTATTTAACTTCTGGTTAAATAAATAACCATATTAACCTCCCCCCACACATAAAACCATACCATTACCCTCCGCGCATACATATTATTATAGGTTTCATTTTAACACTTGGTTGAACGAATAACTATGCTCCCGTGCCAAAACACATTAAAACCAAAACCTAAGGTTCTAACCCACCTGAAGCCGCAAATAATTAACGATTATCGGGCACGCTTTTCCACTAAAACCCGATCATGTTGCCCTCCTGTCCATCGTAGGATCGGCCCTCCCAGATCCGATGACCCTAATGAATATCGGGCACCCCTTCGTAGTGGCACGATAGTACCTGATGGTCGACGGTTTCACCATCGTACACCAAGACAGCTGTCGGCCGCCTATTGCATCGGGCTGCACATGACACATACCACTCCTGTACCAAAAGCGGTCCGACACAAACCGCTTACTGCCCTCTCCGCTTGCCTACGTCACCGCATGACAATGCCGCCACGTCGCTTGCCACTGTGCTGTACCTGCGCCATGTCACCCGCTAACGTCATCATCCACGTCATCCTACCACGTCACCCGCTGACATCATCTACCGTACCACCGCTGACGTCATCCGCTGTACTGGGTCCCACCACTGACATCATGTTGACGTCATCGCCAAAAAAAAAACGCGCAAAGGCGAAATCGCAGCTTAGGAAGCCCATAATGAAAATCTGAAGCAGTTTTTGATGCACGATTAGCGCATAGCTAAGAAAAAGGGCCAAAATGGAAAGCCTCATCCAGCGCATGGTTTGCAGCAGTCATTTTTGCCGAAAAGAGATAAAAGGGGCGATTTAATAGTTTAAAGAAGATCAGCAGAGAAAGAGAGTCTCGATTCAAGTGTTAAAGAGTATCAGAGGAAAGATAAAGCCCAGATTCAATTAAAAAAAAGTATCAGTGAAGCAGCAAAGAGTATCAAATCGACAATATCAAAGCAGGAGAACATTAAAAGCCTCCATCAAAGTCAAAGAAAGCGGTGAAGCCACTTAAGGCTCTCAGATCATAGGTAATGCACATCAAAGCCACTCAAGAGCAGTGGAGCAGAGACCAATGCGCAGTTATGATAAATGGCCAGTGCATAACAGCAAAGGCCACATAACCTCATTTTTTGTAACAGCTGCCCCTAGTGCAGCATTAGATAGATATTTTTTTAAATTACTTGTAAGAGAAGTTAGGTTAATTGCAGTTATTTCCGCATATCTTCTATCAGATCCTTTTTGTAGATATTTTGCCTATAGATACAGCCCTGAACAATGTAATAAGGGTTGTTGGTTGGTAGGTCGGTTGATGATTTCTTCGTTCTGAACTGCGTTGTAAGATATCAGACTGTGTTAATACAAATGGCTATTGAAGTTCACTGTGTCTGAATGATCTGAAGGTGGATTGGATGTTCTGGGACTTGCTACAGAATTCCTATGTCATGCTATTGAACAATAAGTTATACTAAACTGTGTCTTATGTTTTCTATTTTGTAAATCTCATCTATGTTTCATGATATTGGTAACAGAGAAGAAGAATAGCATAAGATTTGTTTGAATACACCTTATGTTCAATCTCTGTTATTTATTATGTTTTCTTCAGGATTAGTCATAAATATGAATTCTTAACTGCTCATGTTTGCACTAGTTCTCTCATTTTGAATACTATTTAGGAATTCTTAATTGCTCCTATACAATATTCATCCATTTTTCCCTTTGTCAGTATAGTGAGAGATTCTTGATTGCCTTTCATTCCCTTACTTCATTCCATCACTACCAGATTTGAAAGTTGTTTCCTAGCCTGACTATCCTGCTCTGTGGTACTACCTTTTCACCGAGAAACTCTTTCAGTAATTTCACTTGCAGTGACTCCATTGCCCAATGGAAAAAACAGTCATATACTTGCATCCCAGTTCTGTTTGAGATCACCATCCAACAATCTTAAAACTCAAACCCTGTTCATCATAGCTAGCCTAAAATCATCCCTTAAACAAAGCTAAATCCCAAAGAGAGAGCCCTCTCTGGTTGCAGGTAGGCTAGGACCTGCAGCTAAAAGCTTGGTTAGTGGTTACCTCGGTCATATTCCCTTAGGAGTCAAAGGGAACAACCTGAGAGTTAACATAATGGCGACTCCACTGGGGAGAATCATTTGTTCATCACTATAAATCCCCATTTTTGATCAGTTTGCCTTTCAAATAAGTCTTAAACTTGTTTTAAAAAATCCAAAAAATAAAAAAATCTCAAAATATTTTGTTTCTTATTGCATATTTAGTTTTGATCTGTGTTGGTGGACAGAGATCAAGCCCTTCAAAGTTAATTTATTTATCCACCTGGCGACTCCAAATAATCCTCATAATAAAGACTCCGCTGGAGAAATGAACCCAAGAGAAATATATGAGCAGATCAGGCTTTTGACCTGGATTACTATCCAAGAGGTCATGTTCTTTCTCTTCCATAAAATTTTGCTGTGTATATTATATTTTAAAAACGATTTTAAATTAAATTTTTATGATTTGCCTTTTGAAAATGTTGTTGAAAAGCCTCCTTGCACATTAGAACAGTAACCTTTAAATGCTGCTGAAAATCATCATACAGCCAAGGAGGAAACAAATTTCAAAGCCAATCATTCTATCCTTGTTCATATCGAGCACATTTAGCCAATCCCTATACATAATCCCGTGCCTCGTAAGGTTCCTGACAGATATAAGCCTCTTGTTTTGCCTCCCGTGCTTAGTGCTCTGCCCAAAAATCATCCTGAGTATCTCCCAAGATTTGATGGAGAGAATGGTATTACTGCGCAAAAGCATATCCAAGCCTTTAAAGACTATCTTAATATATTTGAAGTGGAGGACGAGGATGTTAGTATCAGGCTGTTTGCCCTTTCTTTGCAAAGTGAAGTTAGGACTTGGTTTAAAGCATTGCCTAAGGCTAGCATATCTAATCTTTAGCAGTTTTCCAAGCTCTTCCTTGATAGATGAATGATCAAACTTAATTACCTCTTGCTCATTGAAGAATATAATCAATTAGAAAGACTTCCAAATGAATCTGTTCAACAATTTTTTGATCGATTCAATCAAGTTTATTATTCTATGCCTTTGAATATTAGACCTCCCCCTGATTTAGCTCTATTGCATTATCCAAGAGCTTTTGATCTGGAAATCGAGTTTCATTTGAGAGAAAGATGCCCGTCCACTTTGAAACAGATGCAGGACATAGCTGTGGACGTGGACGCAAATCTGAAGATGAGGCAGGAATGACACAAAGCAGAGCAAGAAGAAAAACTTCATGGTTTGTTACAAAAGTCAGAGGAAATGATCAAAATGAAAGTTGAATGTTTAGAGCACCAGAACACTTCTATTTTGCAAGAGGAAAGTAATGACATTCATGAACAAACCTGCCACAAAACAGATGACATATTCGTACAGCAATGCATGATGGACCAGTCTCCTTATATACTATAGGAATATAACAGCTTCTCTTCTTTCAACTGCTTGCCAAAATACGATGAGTATGATGATGATTATGAGCCTAATGACCAAAGCAGCCTTGCAGAGGAGTCAGAGCCTATTTTGGTAAAAAGCACAGTTCAGGATCAGCAGACTAAAATCAATGATCAATGTGCCTATCTCAGCTATGAAGTAAAGGAGGAAAGCGAAGAAAATTTTGATTTCAGCGAAGGAACTTTACCTTTCTGTGTTGATTCTTTTCAATTTATTAAGGAGAACTATCATACAGTTAATAAGCAAGTATCAGCAAGTGTTGATATTGATCATCTGGAGGAAGCCCAAATCATTGTTCAAAATATATTGCCTCTAGTTTTGCAGCCCCAAAGAGCCATCAAATATCAGATTGAGGAAGATTCGAAAGTGGCTGTTCATGACCAAGTGATCCAAGTGGATCCCCTGCCTCTTTGTTTTTAGCCATCTGAGTTTTTTGAAGAAGAAGAGCAGCCTGAGCAGATCAGTCAAGGGTCATATGAGCCTATTTGTAATAAATTGCAAATATCAGTTCATGTTGCATATGATTCATGTGCTGACAGAGTGTATGATGAAGTAAAGAAGTGCTCTTCTCCATTCGCAGGCTGTGCCTCAATATCAAAATGTTGATGATATCCAGTTTCCAAGGCATGATAGTGATCCAAACTTTTCTACAGTTCTTCAATTCAGCCCAGCAATTGTATATATATGTTGCAAGACCCTTTTGTACAGTTTCTTGTTTCAGCAAAGAAGGTCAGCAGTTGTCTGATGTTCTCAAAAGTTAACAAAGTTATATCTGATGGCAAGATCTCCATTTTTACCACCAGCAAGCACAAGCAGCAAACTCACCGATGTTTATAATGCTTAAATGGCTACACTGGCTATTTGATTTCACCTAATAGTAAAGAAAGTGCTGATTAGAGTAGGTAGGTAGGATTTCAGTTTTTTGTTTGGATAGCAAGCTTGTTGCAGTTGAAGCTCGAAGTGAAGGCCCTAAGCTCTTCAAGTCTGCTGTCATGTTCATAAATAAAGAAGCCAGCAAAGGGAAATTTTCAGAGTACAACAACAACTAAAGATTAAGGCATTCTGACTTGCTGTTCTTGACTTTTCACAAGGAAAAGCCATCCCCAAGTGGAGCCACTGTTAGCCTCCTGCTCATAGCAGGTATTCATCTTTCATGATCGACATTTCTACATACCAAATATGTCATACTTTGCATGCTGCAAGGTTCCATATTTTCTACTGAGGCCAAAGAAGTGTCCATGAGAGTGTGCTAGTCTAAGTGCCTCTGTTGTATTCCAATTTTGATAAGTTATTCCATTTTTGAAGAATTTTCAGTTAAAGGGAGGTCCAAACAGCTTAATCTTGGTCTCCCTAGGTTTCAATTTCCTGTTGTAGAATATAGAGAATCATTATCTGTCCAAACAGCTTAATCTTGGCAGATTCTTACATAGGTAGAGAAGTAAGCGTGCTCAACAACCTAACCTGAGCCCCTGGATGAAATAAGTATAGATGTAGATAGGAGGACAGTAAAAAGAAAAATTTGAAAAGTTGGGTTTGCTAGTTCAAGTGCACCCAAACCAAAAGAAGAAAAAATACTAGGTAAAGTAGGCTGGGTAAGTAGTTTTGTGGTTGCAGAAATCAAGATATGTGATCCATTTCATGTTTTCAAGTGTTATATTTATCCAGATCATAGTTTTGAGGCACTTTTTCATTTGATCAGATCAAGCAAGGCATCTCTAACTCCCCCTTCTTCTTATTTCCCAAATCACTCACTAACATCCCCTTAAGGACCTTGGGATCTGCCCAAAAATCCCATTTTCACTCCATTCTTGTTGAAAACCAAGTTGACATCTGAGTTGACTTAGTGAAAAGAAGCCACATTTCTTGTGTAAAATTGATCTTTACACAATCCATTCATTTCCCTATGCTTAAGTTTCCATTCTATAAACTTAGCATACATCCCCTCCTTTGCATTCCAAAGACCTCATATTAACATCTAACTCTATTATCTAGCTCCCTAAATCATTTCCCCTCCCCCTATTCTACAAGAAACTATATAAAAACCCCAAAAATACTAAATATCCCTCCCCATGGCAACTATAGTCAAATAAATATAAGTCGGGAAACCTTAGGTCCATTTGGGACCCATTGTTAGCCCCTCCGCGTCGTTACCCTTGGGATTTATTTAACTTCTGGTTAAATAAATAACCATATTAACCTCCCCTCACACATAAAACCATACCATTACCCTCCACGCATACATATTATTATAGATTTCGTTTTAACACTTGGTTGAACGAATAACTATGCTCCCGCGCCAAAACACATTAAAACCAAAACCTAAGGTTTTAACCCACCCGAAGCTGCAAATAATTAATGATTATTGGGCACGCTTTTCCACTAAAACCCAATCATGTTGCCCTCTCGTCCACCGTAGGATCAGCCCTCCCAGATCCGATGGCCCTAATGAATATCGGGCGCCCCTTCGTAGCGGCATGATAGTACCCGATGGTTGACGGTTTCACCGTCGTACACCGGGACAGCTGTCGGCCGCCTATTGCATCGGGCCGCCCCTGACACATACCACTCCCGTACCAAAAGCGGTCCGATGCAAACCACGTACCGTCCTCTCCGCTTGCCTACGAAACCGCATGACGATGCCGCCACGTCGCCTCCCACTGTGTTGTACCTGCGCCATGTCACCCGCTGACGTCATCATCCACGTCACCTTGCCACGTCACCCCACTGACGTCATCCGCCGTACCACCGCTGATGTCATGCTAACGTCATCCACCATATTGGGTCTCACCACTGACGTCATCACCAAAAAAAATGCGCAAAGGCGAAATCGCAGCTTAGGAAGCCCGGAATGAAAATCTGAGGCAGTTTTTGATGCGCGATTAGCGCATAGCGCTAATCGCGCATCGCTAAGAAAAAAGGGCCAAAATGGAAAGCTTCATCCAGCGCATGGTTTGCAGTAGTCATTTTTGCCGAAAAGAGATAAAAAGGGCGATTTAACAGTTTAAAGAAGATCAGCAGAGAAAGAGAGTCTCGATTCAAGTGTTAAAGAGTATTAGAGGAAAGATAAAGCCCAGATTCAATTAAAAAAAAGTATCAGTGAAGTAGCAAAGAGTATCAGATCGACAATATTAAAGCAGGAGAACATTAAAAGCCTCCATCAAAGTCAAAGAAAGTGGCGAAGCCACTTAAGGCTCTTAGATCATAGTTAATGCACATCAAAGCCACTCAAGAGTAGTGGAGCAGAGACCAATGCGCAGTTATGATAAATGGCCAGCGCATAACAAAAAAGGCCACATAGCCTCATTTTTTGTAACAGCTGCCCCCAACGCAGCATTAGATAGATATTTTTTTACATTACTTGTAAGAGAAGTTAGGTTAATTGCAGTTATTTCTGCACATCTTCTATCAGATCCTTTTTGTAGATATTTTGCCTATAAATACAGCCCTGAACAATGTAATAAGGGTTGTTGGTTGGTAGGTCAGTTGATGATTTATTCGTTCTGAACTGCGCTGTAAGATATCAGACTGTGTTAATACAAATGGTTGTTGAAGTTCACTGTGTCTGAATGATCTGAAGGTGGATTGGATATTCTGGGACTTGCTACAGAATTCCTGTGTCATGCTATGGAACAATAAGTTATACTAAACTGTGTCTTATGTTTTCTATTTTGTAAATCTCATCTATGTTTCATGATCTTGGTAACAGAGAAGAAGAATAGCATAATATTTGTTTGAATACACCTTATGTTCAATCTCTGTTATTTATTATGTTTTCTTCAGGATTAGTCATAAATATGAATTCTTAATTGCTCATGTTTGCACTAGTTCTCTCATTTTGAATATTGTTTAGGAATTCTTAATTGCTCCTATACAATATTCATCCATTTTTCCCTCTGTCAGTATAGTGAGAGATTCTTGATTGCCTTTCATTCCCTGACTTCATTCCATCACTACCAGATTTGAAAGTTGTTTCCTAGCCTCACTATCCCACTCTGTGGTACTACCTTTTCACGGAGAAACTCTTTCAGTAATTACACTTGCAGTGACTCCATTGCCCAATGGAAAAAACAGTCATATACTTGCATCCCAGTTCTGTTTGAGATCACCATCCAACAATCTTAAAACTCAAACCTTGTTCATCATAGCTAGCCTAAAATCATCCCTTAAACAAAGCTAAATCCCAAAGAGAGAGCCCTCTCTAGTTGCAAGTAGGCTAGGACTTGTAGCTAAAAGCATGGTTAGTGGTTACCTCGGCCGTATTCCCTTAGGAGTCAAAGGGAATAACCTGAAAGTTAACATAATGGCGAATCCACTGGGGAGAATCATCTGTTCATCACTGTAATCCCCATTTTTGATCAGTTTGCCTTTCAAATAAGTCTTAAACTTGTTTTAAAAAATCCAAAAAATCAAAAAATCTCAAAATATTTTGTTTCTTATTGCATATTTAGTTTTGATCTGTGTTGGTGGACAAAGATCAAGCCCTTCAAAGTTAATTTATTTATCCACCTGGCGACTCCACATAATCCTCATAATAAAGACTCCGCTGGAGAAATGAACCCAAGAGAAATATACGAGCAGATCAGGCTTTTGACCTGGATTACTATCCAAGAGGTCATGTTCTTTCTCTTCCATAAAATTTTGCTGTATATATTATATTTTAAAAACGATTTTAAATTAAATTTTTATGATTTGCCTTTTGAAAATGTTGTTGAAAAGCCTCCTTGCACATTAGAACAACAGCCTTTAAATGCTGCTGAAAATCATCATACAGCCAAGGAGGAAACAAATGTCAAAGCCAATCATTCTATCCTTGTTCATATCGAGCCCATTTAGCCAATCCCTGTACATAATCCTGTGCCTCGTAAGGTTCCTGACAGATATAAGCCTCTTGTTTTGCCTCCCGTGCTTAGTGCTCTGCCCAAAAATCATCCTGAGTATCTCCCAAGATTTGATGGAGAGAATGGTATTACTGTGCAAAAGCATATCCAAGCCTTTGAAGACTATCTTAATATATTTGAAGTGGAGGACGAGGATGTTAGTATCAGGCTGTTTGCCCTTTCTTTGCAAAGCGAAGTTAGGACTTGGTTTAAAGCATTGCCTGAGGCTAGCATCTCTAATCTTTAGCAGTTTTCCAAGCTCTTCCTTGATAGATGGATGATCAAAATTAATTACCTCTTGCTCATTGAAGAATATAATCAGTTAGAAAGACGTCCAAATGAATCTGTTCAACAATTTTTTGATCGATTCAATCAAGTTTATTATTCTATGCCTTTGAATATTAGACCTCCCCCTGATTTAGATCTATTGCATTATCCAAGAGCTTTTGATCCAGAAATCGAGTTCCATTTGAGAGAAAGATGCCTGTCCACTTTGAAACAGATGCAGGACATAGCTGTGGACGTGGACGCAAATACAAAGATGAGGCAGGAACGGCGCAAAGCAAAGAAAGAAGAAAAACTTCATGGTTTGTTACAAAAGTTAGAGGAAATGATCACAATGAAAGTTGAATGTTTAGAGCACCAGAACACTTCTGTTTTGCAAGAGGAAAGTAATGACATTCATGAACAAACCTGCCACAAAACAGATGACATATTCGTACAGCCATGCATGATGGACCAGTCTCCCGATATACTATATGAATATAACAGCTTCTCTTCTTTCATCTTCTTGCCAAAATACGATGAGTATGTTGATGATTATGAGCCTAATGACAAAATTAGCCTTGCAGAGGAGTCAGAGCCTATTTTGGCAGAAAGCACAGTTCAGGATTAGTAGAGTAAAATCAATGATCAATGTGCCTATCTCAGCTATGAAGTAAAGGAGGAAAACGAAGAAAATTTTGATTTCAGCGAAGGAACTTTACCTTTTTGTGTTGATTCTTTTCAATTTATTAAGGAGAGCTATCATATAGTTAATAAGAAAGTATCAGCAAGTGTTGATATTGATCATCTGGAGGAAGCCCAAATCATTGTTCAAAATATATTGCCTCTAGTTTTGCAGCCCCAAAGAGCCATCGAATATCATATTGAGGAAGATTCGAAAGCGGCTATTCGTGACCAAGTGATCCAAGTGGATCCCCTACCTCTTTGTTTTCATCCATCTAAGTTTTTTGAAGAAGAAGAGGAGCAGCCTGAGCAGATCAGTCAAGGGCCATATGAGCCTGTTTGTAATAAATTGCAAATATCAGTTCATTTTGTATATGATTCATGTGCTGACAGAGTGTATTATGAAGTAAAGAAGTGTTCTTCTCCATTAGCAGGATGTGTGCCTTAATATCAAAATGTTGATGATATCCAGTTTCCAAGGCATGATAGTGATCCCAAACTTTTGTACAGTTCTTCAATTCAGCCCAGCAATTGTATATATATATTGCAAGACCATTTTGTACAGTTTCTTGTTTCAGCAAAGAAGGTCAGCAGTTGTCTGATCTTCTCAAAAGTTAACAAAGTTATATCTGATGGCAAGATCTCCATTTTTACCACCAGCAAGCACAAGCAGCAAAGCTCACCGATGTTTATAATGCTTAAATGGCTGCACTGGCTATTTGATTTCACCTAACAGCAAAGAAAGTGCTGATTAGAGTAGGTAGGTAGGATTTCAGTTTTCTGTTTGGATAGCAAGCTTGCTGCAGTTGAAGCTCGAAGTGAAGGCCCTAAGCTCTTCAAGTCTGCTGTCATGTTCATAAATAAAGAAGCCAGCAAAGGGAAATTTTCAGAGTACAACAACAACTAAATATTAAGGCATTCTGACCTGCTGTTCTTGACTTTTCGCAAGGAAAAGCCATCCCCAAGTGGAGCCACTATTAGCCTCCTGCTCATAGCAGGTATTCATCTTCATGATCGACATTTCTACATACCAAATATGTCATACTTTGCATGCTGCAAGGTTCCATATTTGCTACTGAGGCCAAAGAAGTGTCCATGAGAGTGTGCTAGTCTAAGTGCCTCTTTTGTATTCCAATTTTGATAATTTATTCCATTTTTGAATAATTTTCAGTTAAAGGGAGGTCCAAACAACTTAATCTTGGTCTCCCTAGGTTTCAATTTCCTGTTGTAGAATATAGAGAATCATTATCTGTCCAAACAGCTTAATCTTGGCAGATTCTTACATAGGTAGAGAAGTAAGGGTGCTCAACAGCCTAATCTGAGCCCCTGGATGAAATAAGTATAGATGTAGATAGGAGGACAGTAAAAAGAAAAATTTGAAAAGCTAGGTTTGCTAGTTCAAGTGCACCCAAACCAAAAGAAGAAAAAATGCTAGGTAAAGTAGGCTGGGTAAGTAGTTTTGTGGTTGCAGAAATCAAGATATGTGATCCATTTCATGTTTTCAAGTGTTATATTTATCCAGATCATAGTTTTGAGGCACTTTTTCATTTGATCAGATCAAGCAAGGCATCTCTAACTCCCCCTTCTTCTTATTTCCCAAATCACTCACTAACATCCCCTTAAGGACCTTGGGATCTGCCCAAAAATCCCATTTTCACTCCATTCTTGTTGAAAACCAAGTTGACATCTGAGTTGATTTAGTGAAAAGAAGCCACATTTCTTGTGTAAAATTAATCTTTACACAATCCATTCATTTCCATATGCTTAAGTTTCCATTCTATAAACTTAGCATACATCCCCTCCTTTGCATTCCAAAGACCTCATATTAACATCTAACTCTATTATCTAGCTCCCTAAATCATTTCCCCTCCCCTATTCTACAAGAAACTATATAAAAACCCCAAAAATACTAAATATCCCTCCCCATGGCAACTATAGCCAAATAAATATAAGTCGGCAAACCTTAGGTCCATTTGGGACCCATTGTTATCCCCTCCGCATCGTTACCCTTGGGATTTATTTAACTTCTGGTTAAATAAATAACCATATTAACCTCCCCCACACATAAAACCATACCATTACCCTCCGCGCATACATATTATTATAGATTTTGTTTTAACACTTGGTTGAACGAATAACTATGCTCTCGCGCCAAAACACATTAAAACCAAAACCTAAGGTTCTAACCCACCTGAAGCCGCAAATAATTAAATATTATCGGGCGCGCTTTTCCACTAAAACCCGATCATGTTGCTCTCTCGTCCACCGTAGGATCAGCCCTCCCAGATCCGACGACCCTAATGAATATCGGGTGCCCCTTTGTAGCGGCACGATAGTACCCGATGGTCGACGGTTTCACCGTCGTACACCGGGACAACTGTCGGCCACCTATTGCATCGTGTCGCCCCTTACACATACCACTCCCGTACCAAAAGCGGTCCGACGCAAACCGCTTACCGCCCTCTCCGCTTCCCTACGTCACCGCATGACGATGCCGCCACATGGCCTGCCACTGTGCTGTACCTGCGCCATGTCACCCGCTGACGTCATCATCCACGTCACCCTAACACGTCACCCCGCTGACGTCATTCACCGTACTGGGTCCCACCGCTGACGTTTTGTTGACGTCATCGCCAAAAAAAAAAAATGTGCAAAGGCGAAATCGCAGCTTAGGAAGCCCGGAATGAAAATCTGAGGTAGTTTTTGATGCGCGATTAGCGCTTAGCGCTAATCGCGCATCGCTAAGAAAAAAGGGCCAAAATGGAAAGCCTCATCCAGTGCATGGTTTGCAGCAGTCATTTTTGCCGAAAAGAGATAAAAAGGGCGATTTAACAGTTTAAAGAAGATCAACAGAGAAAGAGAGTCCCGATTCAAGTGTTAACGAGTATCAGAGGAAAGATAAAGCCCATATTCAATTAAAAAAAAGTATTAGTGAAGCAGCAAAGAGTATCAGATCGAAAATATCAAAGCAAGAGAACATTAAAAGCCTCCATCAAAGTCAAAGAGAGCGGTGAAGCCACTTAAGGCTCTCAGATCACAGTTAATGCACATCAAAGCCACTCAAGAGCAGTGGAGTAGAGACCAATGCGCAGTTATGATAAATGGCCAACGCATAACAACAAAGGCCACATAGCCTCATTTTTTGTAACAGCTGCCCCCAACACAACATTAGATAGATATTTGTTTACATTACTTGTAAGAGAAGTTAGGTTAATTGCAGTTATTTCCGCAGATCTTCTATCAGATCCTTTTTGTAGATATTTTGCCTATAAATACAGCCCTGAACAATGTAATAAGGGTTGTTGGTTGGTAGGTCGGTTGATGATTTCTTCGTTCTGAACTGCGTTGTAAGATATCAGACTGTGTTAATACAAATGGCTGTTGAAGTTTACTGTGTCTGAATGATCTGTAGGTGGATTGGATGTTCTGGGACTTGCTACAGAATTCCTGTGTCACGCTATGGAACAATAAGTTATACTAAACTGTGTCTTATGTTTTCTATTTTGTAAATCTCATCTATGTTTCATGATCTTGGTAACAGCGAAGAAGAATAGCATAAGATTTGTTTGAATACACCTTATGTTCAATCTCTGTTATTTATTATGTTTTTTTCAGGATTAGTCATAAATATGAATTCTTAACTGCTCATGTTTGCACTAGTTCTCTCATTTTGAATATTGTTTAGGAATTCTTAATTGCTCCTATACAATATTCATCCATTTTTCCCTCTGTCAGTATAGTGAGAGATTCTTGATTGCCTTTCATTCCCTGACTTCATTCCATCACTACCAGATTTGAAAGTTGTTTCCTAGCCTGACTATCCCGCTTTGTGGTACTACCTTTTCACCGAGAAACTCTTTCAGTAATTACACTTGCAGTGACTCCATTGCCCAATGGAAAAAACAATCATATACTTGCATCCCAGTTCTATTTGAGATCACCATCCAACAATCTTAAAACTCAAACCATTTTCATCATAGCTAGCCTAAAATCATCCCTTAAACAAAGCTAAATCCCAAAGAGAGAGCCCTCTCTAGTTAAAGGTAGGCTAGGACATGCAGCTAAAATCTTGGTTAGTGGTTACCTCGGCCGTATTCCCTTAGGAGTCAAAGGGAACAACCTGAGAGTTAACAGGCAGTATTGGCACCCAACCACTGGATGTAATTCCAGCATGACCCGAATTCTGTTGCAAACTCTCATATGGTTGTTCTCCCGGAGGGAACAATGAAAGGGCATATTGCCCCCCATACGACGGCAATCCAGTGCTCAAAGGAATGATTTGCCTTTGGGGACCTGGCTACCCAAATTGACACTGTCGCGAAGGATCAATTTGTTGAGACTCAACATAAGAGATTCTAGATATTACTCCGGACGAACAAATAGGAACCGACCATACTGTTGAAACAGTCCCTAGATGGACTCCATCTAGCGGTTGAGAGCTATTTGGGACAGATGGTACACCAGCGAACATCGTTGGAGTAGCGACAGGAGGTTCTGCTACTGCTGCATCAGATGACACAACCTTGGATGTCGACGGTTGTTCAAACATATCTAGTCTATCCAAAAGATTTCCTAGAGATTCTATAGAAACTTGTGATGAAGGGAGACTAACTTCTGATGCAGAAGGATATAGGGTGATCCCAGCTCCAAAATGCGATGGAGTACTAGATGGAAGATCCTCCTCAATCTCTTCTATAGCAATCAATCCAGGTGGGAGAGGTAGACCGTCAGGTCCGTAAAATATTTCTGGTGCCGAAGAAGGTATAGACTCTACAACGACAAATGTTAGAGGGATAACACCTTCTGAATCAGCTGTAGATGGAGCCGGTTCAGGAATAGAAGTGTTTACCACTACACTAGGATCAATTCTAATGTCCTCTTGTGGCTGCGAAACTTCTTCTGTAAAGGCAGGGATACCAGAAATGGTTGGATTAACTGGAGTCCCTGAGGATGTTGGAACACAAGTTCCAAGCAAACCAAGGGATTTTGATCCAGTTAAACGAGTTTGCTTTGTATGGAATAGTTTCATTTCTGGAGTCAAAGACAGTTGACTCGTTAGTCTCCACGAACGACGAGGTTTTGATTGAATTTCTTCCATGATTTCGGATTACTCGATCAACTCAAAATAAAGGGGAAAAGTGATTTTGAATTAAATGAATTTTAGACGCTTTGGCACAACTCGCTTTTTCAATTTTTAAGAGTCGAGAAAAAGCTAAAGATAACTCTAGTCGCCTTCGATTTTTAATGAACCTGAAGTGACAAGTGCTTAGATGGACCTTTTCTTTTAAGGAGTCTAAAAAGAAATGAAAGAGACTACTCGGGAAATGTAGAGAGAGGGATTACAAAACCAATCGCAAAACTACAGAATACGTTTTACGGTACAACAATCAATCTTCTTGAATGTTGCGTTCAGTGCATTGCAATTGATAGGGCAACAGACACGGCTTCCTAAAGGTAAAGGATATAGCCTATTGTGGTCTCCCAATATATACTTGATGGTACATGGGAGCACAAGTCCATATTGGCACTTGTCGTCTCAAAGAGGAGGAATCACCCAACCCACGATGAAAGCGATAGTTACCAGGCTTTACGACATCAGAATATGTCTCTCGCCTAGACTTCTAAATGTTGTGCATTAGGTTCTAAAGCGTTTTTATGTTCATTGAATTTATTTTACAGTTGATATTTCTTAAGAAGTTTGCCTTTAAGGTTCACCGCGTGATGTAGATATACAATTCCTAAAATGCAATTTAAGATGATAAACAATCGTTTATTCTTCTTTTTGCAATGAAAATCCTAGCTACTAAGGAAGGAAGCGAGATCTTTCAACATAGAGCAGAGAGCACACACTAGATGCACTGTCCTAAATCAAAATCAACAAGCAATCTAAATGCAAATGCACATGCATGTATTTGTTTTCCACTTTCTTAATGTGTGGATGACAAAAAGAATTTGAATTATCTTTTGAAAGCGATAGTACTAACACTTTTCTCTCCAAAAGACAAAAGGAAGACAATGACGACACTTTGTGATTTTGAATTGAAAACTACATTCGACACTTGAAATACTATTAATTCAACTCAAATATAAAAGTAACAGTACAGTCGGCCATCGAGAAGAGTAGGATTCTTTTCTTTGACTGAAAACGACACTTGCGACACTTCCAAATCAAAAGATGACAGTTCGACTAAGTTACTTCTTTGTAAATGAGAATTGTGAATGGTGAAAAATACATAAAAACATTCACAATTCTTTGTATAATGGAGGCTGAATGATGCAAAGGAAGGGAGTTTCCATAGTGGTATGCTGATCACAAATAGAAAAACACCTGAATAAAGCTGAAGAGAGTGAAGAAAAACCAAAATCTGGAGGCAGAAACAGTCTTATCTGATCATCCAACCTGTAACACTGGGAAACATGGATGCATCTCACCTACTGCACACGGGAGGTGCAATGCATCCAGATTGCCAAGAGGAGAAGGTGCAATGGTCCAGGGACGAGACTTCAACTTGGTTTTTGGTCATAGTTTGCAGCTTAGTTCAGGGATTTAGGCTGCGCTAATGATAGTCAGTAAATGCAAATAATAAGGGCTAATCTAATGAGGTTACTTGAGCCACCACCAGGGAAATTAGGATGTTTGCAAATCAATTGTTCAGTTTATAAACAAAACCCAAAGATGGACTGAAGCAGCATTGATCTACTTTTCACTTGCATAACAAATGCAGTTCGAAGGCTGCTGGCTTAACTTCAGGCTCCGTCAGTAGTTTATAAAGCAAACAAATATAGACAAGCAAACAAGCTATTCGCTCCCTAGTGGAGTCGCCATTTTGTTATCAGGAAATCTAGTGTCCATTCAGAGCTACTAGTCCCACTAAGACATGTAGCTATCTTAGAAACAAACAAACTAAAGTTACTCTCATTTTCCTTTATGAGAAGTAGATAGGAGAGAAGCAGAGAATACCAACCTCGATCCTTCGCTTGGTTCCTTGCTTGTTTTCTCTCCCCTCTGACAGATCTTTGCCGCTCCTTCCTTGCTTACCCCGCTTCAAAGAGCACCTGTAAAGTCAAAGAAGCATAATACCTTCAAAGTACAAAGATCTACAATCATAAACAATATAGGACCAGATATATATTGACCACACAAATGCATATATCATCAAACATACAAGAATGTGGAGGAAAACTTGAATAACTTTATTGATAGAAAGAGTAGAAGAGAGGATTACAACCCATTGATTTGACCCAGCGTCATCCTCCTAGCACGAAAGCCCTTCTTCACCTCATGAAAAGCTTAGATCACCCAACAATATGATCTTCCACCAAGAAACCAACAACACTTCCTTACAAGATACAAAATTCTAGCTTTTGGATCTCTGGGATGAGGGATCCATATATAGATGCTTGCAGGGGGGTGAGTTAGCTTCTGGGATTTTGATTAGTGTCCTCTCTCTGATAGTTTGATCTAAAAATGGAATGTACTTGTTAAAGGGTGCAAGGTATCCATTTTCCATAGTTTCAAATGTGAGTTATACACTCCAAGTGACCTCTAAAAAGGTGAAAACTTCTTTTTTTTATATACAGAGATAGATTGTAGGGGCATTCACCAGACATGTCACCTCTAAAGAGAGGATGAGTTCCAGAGGCTACCTGGCCCTCTACAGGCTCTGCCTAAAGAAATAACAAAGTAAACACTTAGAAGTCTTTGACATACACATACTTGAAGTTTGATGTCTTG
>APFE031148326.1:837-14079 GCA_000404065.3 Pinus taeda | reverse complement strand
ATACTATATAAAAATATTATAAATTTGAATATTTTTACAAAATTATCTCCAAACAGTGTATAAATTTCATATTATGGGCTAGTGGGATTCGCCAAGGTTTCTAAACTTTAAGGTAAATTTCCATTCTTAAACTTTTTCCTGCATTCTTCTATTCCAAAGGACCTCAAAGAAATCCTTGAAGCACAAGAGGTTTGTTGCAAAATGTTGCTTAATAAAACACTTTATTAATCTTGTTTGAAGTTCTTTTGTTCATTGGTATAATGACAACTTATACAAGTGAATCCTCGAATTCTTCTTTCTTCATCACAAGACTCTTTGATGAATATATGAAGCAAGACTTGTCCACCATGATGGATATGGTGAGAGAAATGTATGAGGATGGAAGGAAGAGCAACATAATTAGAGAGTAGTTGAATTCCATGAAGGAAGAGAAGTAGTTGCTTTCTAATAAATTTTAAGAAATGGAGAGGCAACTTCATATTGAAAATATGAACCTGAAAAGGATGCATGAGTTGGAGACACAACTCTTTGTTGCCCAAAAAGCCTTAGTAAAGTATAAGCTTGAAGAAGAGGTAAACCATTCCAGTTTGTCTTCAAATTCCTCTGAGAATGCTTATATTGGTTCTTTTGAAAAACATACTAGAGGCATAGGTTCCAAGCTAATGTCCAAGATGGGCTATGAAGCAAAGGGCTTGGGAAAGCATGCACAAGGTATTTTTGAACCAGTAATGGTTGAGGAAAGGCCTAAGTATTTGGGTCTTGGCTATGGACAGTCTTATGGAGAGAGTTCCAAAGCTACCATGAAGGCCATTGAAACAACTCCAAGGAGGGTTTGCAATGCAGAGTGTGAAGATCGTTTTCAGGAGGAATGAAATAGATTGAAACATCACTTGCAAGATGTAGGTGTATAGAAGCACACACTTGAACCAGAGAGTTTTAGAAAATCTAACAGCCTTGAAGAGATTGATGGTGTTCCAAAGGGAGCCACTTCTTCATTTGCTTCACCTCCTCTTGAAGGCAATAAAGGTGAAAGAGGCAGGTATAAATCTGGTTCTAAACAAATCCCTTTTGATTTTGCAAAGCATGGTAAATTTCCACATAAGCATGGGAGAAGAATTGCATATTCCTTTTGTGGTTTGGATAACCATCATGTTTCTAGATGTTGGAAGAGAATGGCCACATACAAGAAACTTTTGAAGGAAAAGAAGCAAAAATCCAAAGGTCCATTGGACAAGGCAAATCATGTTGTCAAGAGGATGCACATGTGTTTGCACTTACTTCCATAAGCAAGGGCATCTTGTTGAAAGGTGTTGGAATATGAATCCAACAATGCTTCCACCAAAGCTGAAGAAAGTGGAAAGAGAAGATGGCATAAATGGAAAGGAAGTTTCCATAAATAATGTGTTTCAAAATGATTCACATGTTGATGTTGAGTTGGAGACAAAGGAAAAACCTTTGAACTAGATTGGTAAGAAATGGTTAGAGTTCTTTTCCAATTAAGGATTACATGTCTATTGATGCAGCTATTTGCATTTCTTTGTTGATGAGATGCAAGTTACATGTTTCTACCAAGATGGTGAATGGAAAAGATTGAGTGGGAGACTCACTTTGTTGCTACAACATTATATTTCATTTCAGCTTCAAAAGTATAGTGTGCTTAAGTGAAAGTTGAAGGATGAAATACATGCATAAGCATGATGTGCATGAACACAGGGATGTTGATGTTTTCCTTGTTTTGAACATGTATGTGTAATTAACTTGAAGGGCTGATTGCTTTAAACATGCATGTAATGTTGACTTGAAAGAAGTTAACTTGGCCTCCAAGATGGAGATAGCGATGAAATGTTTTATCTTTTGAAAAGAGTCCTAATGGTATTTTTCTACATGTTTGACTTGAAGGATCATTTGTTTTTAAAGGCATGTTTTGTGGGCTTGTTGTCTAGTCCATCATTTGTATGCAAATACAAGACATGGAGGTGTTCACAGGATGTGAAATTTGTTTCTTTTGTTGAAGCAACAGTTTAGTCCATCCAGTTGTTGTTTGTATGCCTATTGTTGTTAACAATGGTTGTTGGAAGCCTTTCAAATAGGTACAATTGAAAGTTTTGTGGAGCAGATGAACTTCACATTTGTTTGAGCCACCTTGGATCAATGATCAGGGTAGGGAAATTCAAACTACCTTCTATGACCATTTCAGCAGAAGTTCTACAGGAAGGCAAAGAGGAAGATAGTTCTTCCCAGGAAGACCTGCCCATCCAAGAAGGGAAGTGGTTAGAAACTTTGGTTTAGAGGCACTATGCAAGGTAAGTGTAGGGAGGCTGAAAGAAGAGGGTGAGTCACTCTCATTTACTGTTCAGATCAGTATATCAGTCTTTTGGAGACCAAAAGTTATTTTAGTGGGAAGGCATGATCCAAAATGGATTTTGGATAGATTCCTAAGTCAAGGTGTTCCTCACAGAGAAAAAATGAAAGTCCAAGGAAGTTCCTAGAACTAACCCCATTGCAGAGATTGTCTCATTCTGAATTTGCTGCAACATGAAAGGGAAAAAATAGACTTAGGATACAAAAGTTATTGCAGAAAGAAGAAGCCTTGTTCTTTGGGAAAAGAGGAAAAAATCCTTTAAAAATGGGCAAAAGACCCTTATAAGGGAAATCACATCACATGAGGCAAAGAGGAGGACTTAAGGTTGGGTAGAAGGCACCCCCGATCAGCGACCTCTGATGATCGGACCAGCGGGTCAGATTGGAGGCAGGCAGTGTATACCCAAGGCAAAGGTCTCGGGCGATGCGATATTGCGATATGGTGATCAATGAAATCGGTCGATCGGCATCGGCGATGGCCATGACACAAGGCAAAGGTGGGACCCACGTGCCAAGTGATGTTTCGATCACCGATATCAACGGATCGCAATCGATGATGCCATGAGTCAAAGGCGGGACCCCGGGCCAAGCGATATCATGATTGCCGATATCAGCATTAGCAGATCGTGTCGGCATAGGCCACACCGTAAGGCTTACCTCGGGTCCACACGATATTGTGATTTGTGATACATATCCGGACCCAACGGGTTTATGAATGCAAATATATAATACGTCAAGTCCACCATAAGGTCCTCCGACGAGATTTCGCAATGTTTAATGTATTTTTAAAATACAAAAGAAAACCACAGAACGCGCCTATGTGACTTGTGATGGAAATTTAAAAGGTGGACCCGGTAAAAGACAAGGCAGAATTCATAATATTTGAAGTCTGAAAAAATGGCAAATTGGTGATTTTTCCTGTGTTTTAGCGTTTTTCTTTATGTAAACATAGAACACTATTCTAGGGGATTTCAAAGGCCCGAAGGTCCTTTCCATTGCGGAATAGGTGGCCACCTCCCTAAAGATGTTATGTAGTGATTGCTAATGCTTAGAAGAGGGATTCGAGTGGACAGAGGCTGCAAGCCAGAGAGCTTGAGAGGCAAAATGAACAGATAGCGCTGATTGGCTAAAAGCCATATAATCATAGAAAAAGAAGAGAATAGTAGTGCTAAGATAGGAGCAAAAAAAAGCTAAGACAAAGCAGGAAGCCAGGGCAATTGAGAGAGAGAGAGCTCAACTGAGTAGAGGTAATGAAAAAAAGCAATGCAAAAAGCAAAAGCTGAAGCGCAGAGTTGCCAAGGGAGTCACTTGGAGTTCAAGTGAAAGGCTAGAGAGCTGTAAATTGCAGAGAGTTGTAAATTGAAGAGAGCTAAAGAAGCTAGAGGCGAAGAGCCAGAGCCAGAGCCAAGAGCCAAAGCCAAGAGCCAGAGCCAAGAGCTAGAGCAAGAGTCGAGAGCCAGAAAGCCAAGAGCTTCAAGAGCTAGGGAGGGATGGTGTTCAAAGCCTATTGTTCCTGTGTAAAATAGTGGAGTTGATCCAAAAGCTTGTAAAAGGACTTGCCATAATCCCAGAGAGCTTAGTCAAGTTGACTAGAGCTCAAGGAGACGTAGCCCAAGATTTTTGGGTGAACTCCAAGCTAAATTGTTGTCTTGTGTGTTTTTTTTACTGCTGCATTATTTACTATTATATGTATTTATATATCAGTTTCAGCACATTAATTTACAGCACCTGAACAATTTAAAACAAATACCAGCATACACCTTAATATCAAGCACTTATTTATTCCGCATTGGTTAATTAATAACACTTGAGAATATTTAAAGCTTTGGGAGTGGGAGAGGTTCTTGTAAGTTGGACAAGAAGCCTAAGTGTCCCATTTTCAGATCAACTATGAAAGTGACGATGATTTGGACTGCATCTACAAAATAATGACGTGAGAGCGAGAGTGGGTAAATCCCACCGCGGACAGATGGATCTCATGGGAGCGCGAAAGCTCATGTACGTTGGATTCTGATGAGGAGATAGAGCGATGGTAAAACTAGTTAAACAAGGTAACCATGCTAAACTGTAATATGATGACAATATCGCTACGCTGCATATCGACAGAAGTAAGGGATCTGCCTACTTATGATGGGTTAAGTGAGGTAGATACTTTCCTAGATAAGTTTGAAAGGGAGGCACTGGAAAGCAATGTTTCCAGGCCTTGAATTGGGTGTTGTGTGCTATGCCCGCAAGATGGTGGGGTACACACAAAGGGAGCTTTGAGGACTGGCACAAATGCAAAAGGATGATGTGCACGTGGTTTGGGAAGCCTAGAGTGCCATTGACGGATAAATGCAATGGGTAGGATAAACCACGTGCACATCTAGCCAAGTGGATTCCGACATATGGAAAACAACCTACGCGGATGCACATGCACCCCATGTTGGGAGATACGGTCAATAAGCCTATGTTGGGGGGGCAAATGCACCAATGGTTCCTCAAGTTGGAATGATAGGGCATGGAGAGAATGAGTGCATATAAGGTTATCCACATGGAAGCATTTAACGAGGTGTGCAGAGTGCTGAACAAGATATATAATGAGCAGTGAAGTGATTGGGACTCGTGCCTACCAGCAGTTTTATGGGCTTATAGGGCAATGTGCAAGAAACTGACAGAACATACACCTTCTAGGCTAGCCTATGGAGCAAACACTGTAATGTCGATGGAGTCTATCATGGCTAGTTCGTGCATAGCAACACCCACAGATATGATGGATCGTAGAGCCTTAGAAGAAGGGATCACGTAGCTAGATGAAGAAGAATGCTTGGGACCTAATGAAGAGATCTAGTAGGGTGATCTTAGTTTGCAAGAACCCATGAAGGAAAAAGTTTGGTTAAGGGCGAAAAGCACCATGATGGAAGAAGAAGTCAAGAATCTTGAGGAAGGAATAAAGAATGAATTTCTTGATAAAAAGGTTGTGGTGATAAGACATGAGATGCACGGTTCTATTGGAAAATTTAGGAGCTACCGCCAAGAGTTGATCAATGTGATGCCTTGGATCAAGCCGTATATTAGTAAAGGGATCACCGATGGTGGTGGGATGCAGATGGTAAAGTGCACGATGTATATAATAAAGTCAAAAGGTGGACTTTTCCCAGGAAAAGTGATTGATGGTTGGTTGAAGCCGTATACAATTGGCCTGGCCACCTGACTTGCCATTGGAAGCACAATATTAGCACTCCGGGCAGTTGAAATGAGGTGCGAGACTATAAAATACTCTACCCGAGAGCTACGTGATGACAGGACTATGTGCAGGAGCGAAGTATCACAAGGGCCGCGACAACACAAGCGTAGCTGCACTGCCGCGTGGGTTGGATGGAAAGTGACGATTATAGTCACTATTCATGATGTGATTCTTGGTTTGAGACCAAATGGAGCGGGCATAAAACATTTAAGGTATGCTTTATGGGCCATATTTAGGAAAATCTGCCACTAAGGGAGCATTAATGAACTAGATTTGGGGGGAACGGTTGAATCCAAATTCAAAAGGCACTATAAATTGCAAAGGGCTAACCATCAAACAACACTAGGCCATTTCAAAATTGAGCTATTGCGCACCTAGAGATCTATGAACCCAGATATGTTTGATTTTTTGAAGTCGAAGGCATTTTTTGAGCACTTACCTGAGCTGTTGAGAGATTTGTGGAACAACAGTATGACCACACCATAGGAAGCCATGGATATCAGCGAAATAACTGTTGAAGATACTGTGCAAGCCATTACTATAGGAGATGTCCCTGAGAGTGTCGGGATAGTCACAGAAATCCCTAAATCACTGCAAAGTTCTAGACCCAAGAAAGATAAGCAGCCCATGGTTCCAATGCGTGTGTCCCCTAGAACCCATTGCGTACTAAACTAACCATGGAAGAACAGAGGAAAGTGGTTAATCTGGAAACTGATGAAGAGGAGGAAGACCTTGAAGAAATCCTTGTCAAAGAGGAGGAGGATGAAGACATGGAGATGGAAACCGAGGGCAGAGACCCTCTAACCAGGTTGCCCACATATGTTCCTCCATGGAAGGGAAAGGTGAGGGTTCCCAAGGACCTAGATGAGAGCAAGAGCTCTCGTAGACTCCGTTGCTACTTGATGATATCATTTTTGAAGGATTGCACTTGGGAAAAGTGCCGAGTCTAAAGTTTGAAGACTGTTTTTCATGGACCATGAAACTTTCCCACACTTGGCAACCATGTAGCTCATGAAGATGAAGAAAAACACTGCGGCATGAGTCGTAGAGTTGGAGCCGCACAAGTGGTTGTGTAGGGTAGAGAAAGTAGGGTTGTTGAACCTGCTCTGGGTGTCGCATTACCATCGCGCCCTAGTAACTATCTTTGTCATCAGGCAACTACTCTGCCTGGTGCATGATGGGTGTTTGTGGCCGGAGGAGCCCATCCCCATCACGGACCACCTAATTCATAGAATTACCTAACTCCCTTGAAAGGGGGAGGACCCAACAGATATTTCAGAGGGTAAGAGCACCAACCTGGCCATCGCGGAGGCCATGAAGGCAAAATTCAAGCTGGAAAAGAAGAAGAGAGGGTACGCGATCTCCAGTATCAACAATAAGGCAGTCAAAGTTGTGACCCAGATATTGGCTGGCAAGGTTATGCGGAATTGTTGTGCGGATGAGGTGCCCGTGCTAGTGGTAGCACTTGCTTCGTAGTGTGCAGAGGGCATCCAATTTAACTAGTCTGAGTACCTACACAAGGAGTTCATGAAGAATTGTCACGAGGCACATGAATAGGGGAAGACCTTCCACTATGCACGGCTTCTACTATCCATAATGTTGGTAGCTTAGGAGTTGCCTGAGGACAACCAGTTCCCCACAATTGCGTGGGATCTTCCAGAGGCAGCGAAGTATGCTTTGTTGTGGGCCACTAAAGACGTGCAAAGGAACCGAGACAATAAGAAATTATGGGTGTTCATGGAGATGAAAATCAGAATGGGGATTAACCACAAGTCGTAGTTATGTCCCACTATTTACAATAGTTGTTGCCTTGTTTGGGCCTAACCAAGGTTTGGAAGAATTATGTAGACAAATAAATCTTGCAGCTACCGGCCCTTTCGGCAACAGCCCGCGGAGCACAGACTGAGGTCTCACTTGAGGTAGCAGGGGAGGGTGTTGGAACCAGGTTTCCACACCCTAGGGATGTCTAGATGTGTACTGGAAGGTTCACACACTGTTCTATAACTCCGCGATTTTTTCCCTTCACGCTGATCCAAAGTGATTATAATTTTCTTATTCGTGCGCTATTCTATTTGAAGGATGAAGTTAGAACTATTCAACAGGGTCATTAAGCAAACATTTAACCAACATTATTTATTTGTGCACAAAATGAACCCAGATTCGCATACATTTATCACATTCGCATTAACCCATTATAGAAAGATAAACCATGAAGACAAATGTGAGATAATACAGAATTATAGAAGCGAACTTTTCTTTATTAACAATCTTTCCCAATACATCCAAATCTGCCCTACGCACTCAGCTGCAGGGGTCCATGCACACAGTTGTAGACTTTCGAGGCCTCTACACACATAGTTGCAGAGCCTCTACTTCCTACCTAACCCTCGACTCGGACTTACAGACGCTTTCAAACTATCTTCTTTTTAAGAACCCATTACTTTTTCATGCCAAAAAGAACTTCCTTTCCCTCATAGAGCCACACTTTATTTATACTCTTTCTTGGCCCACGATCCCTACGCGGGCCAACCCTAGTTACTTATTTTTACATTTTTTTCAGGCGGACTACCCTTTGAATCAACCTATTACAATTCACACTCTATGTGTTTAGCGAAGTCTTTATCTGAACTTTATCGCAAAATGTCCAGCTTCGTGCCCTGTAACCATTGTGTAGGGCTTCCACTACCCAACAGTCCCCCAACACAATCATCGTGACTCATCTCGAGTGAGTCGTCGATGCAACTAGACGCTCGGCCTTGGCTTCGTGGTTTGCCTCCCTGTGAGTGATGGTCATCGTCCTGGTACTCCTTCCTTGTCTCCTGCCACACTGCATCCATCTCCTAATTCAGTGTTTCTTCCCCATCTCACAACTGATGATGCTCATTCTGCTTTGCTCAGTTAACACAGAACACCCCCTCCGAAGAGTCTAGCGTGAGCAGCGGAGCCACCTCCTAGTATCACCCCATCTTCTTCTGACCTTCGTACCATCCCTGTGCGCCGTCTGCTGCAACTTGTGTTGGAATTTTTCAAGACCCTAGCTACTATCCAGAAGATCCCAATCTTCGAGGGACATCAGGAGCAACTTACTATTTGCATATCTACCCGTGGTCGCCATCTATTCATCCTTTCGTTGTTCTATTCGAGTGCGCCAACCCACCCCTTGGTGAGGTGATGGCCTCCAGACCAATTCTGCTTCATGTTCCCTCCTTTCTGGTACATCTCCTACTAGTGATGCTGCAGCTCGTGGGCTGCTCACATCAGTCACCCACATACTCCTCAGAGCATTCGGCCTTTCTATTGGCTAGATTAATACTATCGGACGCATACCCTTTTCATAGAAAATGAACAGCTCCATTAGTGTTTTCAAACTGTAGGGCACCGAGTGGACTCCCCTTGGTAATTTATAAGCCATGCGAAATCCCAATGCAGTGATTGCCACTCGTTCTTGCTCATGTAACCTTCCCGTGTAGAATATGTGGCCGCTCGTTCCATATCTGGTTCGTACTGTATCTCTTAATGTCCTGCCGCTCTCTCCATTTTGCCCTGTTTCCCATATCTTGTCATGAATAGTGATATCAACAGTCATCATTGCGATTGGCGCATCCGCGTGAGCCTCCTCACTCCACCATGATCCTTGTGTTTGGTCAAATTCTCGCACACCATGGTACTCGTGCATTTGTCCCTCGGACTACTTTATCATCCCTTGCTCTCTTTCAATGGGTTGAAGTGGTGAGACTATCTTCTCCTTGGCTAGTCAAGCAGTCAGCTTGCCCGTGTAGAGCTTTAGGCGACTGCCATTCAATCTTCCTGGAAACGGGTCTCCATTGAGTTTAGCCAGCTGAACCGTGCCTCCATTGGTAACTTCTTTGACAACATAGGGTCCCAACCAGTGCATGTAGAGTTTTCCTAGGAATTTCTCGAATTTACTATCATACAGTAAGACCAAATCATTCTCCTTGAAGGTGCACACCTTGATATGATGATCATGCCACACTTTCTCGCACTGTTTCTGTACCCGCTGATGGAAGCTAGCCTAAAATTGTTCCTCCTCCAATTCTTCTAGCTGTGCAAGCTGTTCTTCCAGGGCCCTGCAGTCTACCATACCTGTGATCGCTGCAATCCACAGACTAGGCATAATATATTCCATAGGCATAACAACCTCCTTGCCATAAACTAATCGAAACGGTGTTTGGCCTGTCAGCGTTTTTCATGTAGTTCAGTACGCCCATAGCATGGAAGGAATGCACAAATCCTAGTCATTTCGTCGCGCATTGCAGACCTTTGTCAGCGCAGTCTCCAGAATTTTGTTAAATGCCTCCACGGTCCCATTTGCTTGTGGATGGTAGGGTGTTCTCTGTTGGTGATATATCTGGAATTCCTCAGTGAGTGCACTGGTCATTTCATTCAAAAAAAGTGTTCCTCTATCGTTCATGAGAACTTTGGGGCAACCGAATCTAGTCAATACGTTTTTGAACAAGAATTTCGCCGCTTTCGCCGCCGTGAAATCTTTAACTAGTTGTGCCTCGGCCCATCGGGTCAAGTATTCAGTCACAGTGATGATATAGCGTGCACCTGTCTTTGCTCGTGGTTCGATAGGCCTGACAAAGTCAATCACCCATTTCTCAAACGACTGTAGCATCGTCTTTGGCTGAAGTGGTATTTCATCCTTTCGTGACGACTTGCATGTCCGTTGACACACATTGCAGGCCCGACAGTATGCCTTCGAATCTTGATGTAGAGTGGGCCACCATAATCCAGTGCGAAGAATATTTTGGGCTGTGGCGTGGCTCGTGTAATGTCCGCCAGCAACCCCTCCATGTGCTTCGGCCAGGATCTGTTCGCACTTGAATTCGGGTACGTATTTGTGCAATATTTCATCATTACCCATCTTGTAGAGGTGGCCTACAATTACGGTAAAATCTGTTGCACGTATCACCAACTCCTTCTTTTGCTGGAAAAAATACCCTTGTGTTGTAGTGCCCATAGTTAAAAAGTGGATTATATCTTCAAAGTGGCCATCTGCAATACACACAGCATATAACTAAGCATCCGGAAGTCCTTCTTCTAGATTTGTTGGTTCTTCTTTGGTCTCAATTCGGGACAGATGATCCTGACCTACATTTAGAGGTCCCACTTTATAACAACCTCAAAATCATATTCCTGAAACAACAACAACCATCGACAAATGCGCCCCCCCCCCCAACACAAGCTTATTCACTAGGTACTTAAGCACAGAGTGATCTGTCTACATCTCAAAATGTCCTCCAAGCAGA
The DNA here is from genome assembly GCA_000404065.3 of Pinus taeda. NCBI lineage: Eukaryota > Viridiplantae > Streptophyta > Pinopsida > Pinales > Pinaceae > Pinus > Pinus taeda. The sequence goes on along the minus strand of APFE031148326.1, from coordinate 3,219 downwards.
TAGTGATAGAACTTTTGGAGCGCGTATACCATCGCTAATCCCTCTCGCTCAGTAGTGGAGTATTTATTCTCTTCCTTGGACAACCGACGACTTGCGAATCCAATCGGATGGTCTAGCCCCTCCGCTCTTGGTTAAGTAAATACTGCTCCCAGTGTGATACAAGATGCATCCACATGCACATGAAACTCGACATCCCATTTTGGAAAGACCAATATAGGAGTGAAAGCTTTTTTCTCCTTAAGAATATCTAGGCTTCTATGACATTCCTCATTCCAGCAATAAGTAGCATCCTTTTTCAACAATTGCTCCATCGGTGTCGTAATCTGGGCGTAGCTTTTGATGAATTTCTGATAGTAGCTCATGTGTCCTAACATAGCACGTAGCTACTTTACACTGCGCAGTGCTTGCAAATTCAATATGACAGTGATTTTTGCTGGATCCACCATCAGTCCTTGCTTACAAACCACATGGCCCAACAAGTTTCCGAAAGGGACGAGAAAAGTACACTTCTTTAAGTTGAGGGCAATTTGGTATCATTGGTAGGTATCCGACATTAAGCATAAGCTCACGACATGCTTCTTGACTAGGCCAAAGACGGTCCAGTCATCCAGGTAGACTTCTAAGAACTTGTGGATAAACTCCTTAAATGTAGCTACCACAATATGGGAAAGTATCGTGGGTGCATTCTTCATTCCAAAGGGCATTACTGTATACTAAAAACAACCCCATTCGATAGAAAATGTTGTCTTTCTCCGATCTTCGGGCGCGATCTTGATCTTATGGTACCCGGAGAACCCATCTGTGAAGGAGCATGCCTCCTACCCGCCCACATTTTCTAGTACTTCATCTGTAAAGAGTGTTGGGAATGGATCGTTAACACAAGCATCATTGAGCTTTCGTAGATCCACATAGATGCAGATCTCCCCTTTTTGTTTCTTCTCTTGTACGACCATAGGGCTTACCCAATCATACTCCTTGACTGGTTCAATAATTCCTGCTACCAACATCTTGTCCAATTCCTCACGGACCTTTCCTTTGTATTTTGGATTCAATCGATAAGGTCGTTGCTTTACTGGCTTCACATCTAGCTTCAAAGTTATCTTCATCATCACTAGGTCACCTAGAATCCCTTTTAACTCCATATTTTCATAGGAAATAAATCGCGGAATTCGCGGAGTAGTTCGACAACCTTTTCCACCATGGCATCGTTCTAGTAGTCCCTAAGCATGGCATACTTCAGCTCTTCCTCTATTTCGATATTTACTTGCCTTGTTTTCAATGGTTCCGTGATGTCTGGATCTTCTATCTCAGGGCTGCGCACCTCACGATTCCCTTCAAATTCTGGTATATTGATGTTACACGGGTCATCCTCATCATCTTCTACTTGTACATTATAACATGCTAAGACCTGGTTCAATTGTCGTGACCAGTCTGATGGCCCAACTTCTGCTGGTTTTGATAGTGTTCTGAATATGGCAGCCTTCACTAGCTGTAATGCATCATCCACAGTATCCATCCATTAGTCTTCAAAGAGAAAAGTCGAAAAAAACCCTTCGCGCAAGATATCCCATTCACCATTGTTGTGCCGGAGCTCTGTTTTTGTATACCAATTTCTTGGAATGACATCCAAGGTATGATAAAATAAGTGCACCTAGTGTGGTTGAGGCTCCGCTCCATAAGCTCAGATCCAATTGGTCAGGTGCATGCACGGATCATCTCGTCCATTGTATTTCACCGTTATTCATAGCTCGGGCTTCCCAAATCTTATCTGCATCATGTGCCTGCAGCTTTGCCAATCTTCGAAGGTTCCTACATGGGTATCCCACCATCACACCAGTGTCGCGTGCAATGCTCATTTGAGTGCATCGAACCATTGGTACTCTGGTACTGTGCTTTCAAACTTATCCAGGAAGTCCTCTACTATTGTCAGCCCATCATACGTCAGCAGTTCATGGTTCTGAACTTTAACGCAATACAGGGATTTTGTCATAATATTACAGTGTAAGGTGGTTACCTCGCTCACCCTATTGCACCATCATTCATCCTCCTCATCTGAATCACTAGCATAGCCCTGTGACAATCTCTACCCCTCTGTTGCAGCAAGTTGGTAGACACTGTCTAAAACATCACCCCTCTCTTCGCTACACATTGTTTATGTGTAGCGTGGTTCGTTTGTTGGGTCCACGGAACAACAACCCGGTGTGACTTCTTCTCGAATATCATCTTTCTCTATTTGAGGTTAATAACCCTGTTACACTGAATTTGTCACCATGACTATCTGCAGTTAATATGGCTCCATCAATAGTCATATTATCCTCCTTGTCAAGCCTTATACCTCTGCTCTTCATGTCAAACTTCAAAAAGAGAGAAAGTCACTTAAAA
>APFE031148324.1:699-16580 GCA_000404065.3 Pinus taeda | reverse complement strand
AATCCTGACCTGAACTGCACCAGCCTTAGCAAGATTTTGTTTAGATTCATATGTCTTGTATGCAAAATGTTCAATAATACATACGACAGCTTCCTGTTCCCTGACAGATTTAGTATTTTCAACTACAGCAGCACTGTCTTCGGAATGTTCAAAAGCATGCCTGGTTTGTAGCTGTTGTTCTGACAAACATCGACACTATCCGTAGACACCATTCATCATTTTCTTGTAGACTAAATGATTTGTGACTAGTGACAACCTTGCAGAAAGTGATATCTGGAAACTATAGATGATTTAAATGGTAGCCTGTAGGATTATTTTTAATTTTGTATTCTCCAATCATTCAGAGTGGAGATGTTTGAAACTTTGACTCTTTACCTGCCATCATTCTGTTTTCACTGGAAATGTGCACTTCGCAGATGTAATTATATGCCTCAAGTCTCTGCTGCTATTGATAAAGATCCTGATACTGCACTGGAATCTGCAAATATTGGTTTATCTGATATGACACTCCCAATCTCTGCTCTGAATTTGGCATTTGAAGTAGCTGATAAACCAGAATCCGATGTTCCCTTTTAGCATTCTACAGCTTCTATATCATATTTGCTCTGCTTTTTGTTGACTAATCTGTTTGGTTGCAAACTTTTCCCTTGTCAAATATCCTGTTTCTGTGCCAGATGCTGGAATGTTACTCACTGGTAAGTACCTATTTTTTAATCTACAAAATTACAACTTTCTTCCCTGCTGATTACCTGCTGACACTGATGGGCAAGAACTCGTGTTGACAGTTTAGAATTAGAGGCACTATGTTGAAGGGCTTCTTGTTTGTAAGCATCCACATTTATATTGGCATGACCCAGCATGTGACTAGGCATCTGCTGCCGATGCCCTCCAAACTGCCAGGATGACAATTTTTCAGAATCCATGAGAAGCATTGCTTGATGGTATACATCTACATTTCTATGACCAATTCTTGGAAGGCTCATCATGAAAGTAGATGCTCTGTCCTTCGTTTGTCTCCTATTTTAATATGGCTTGTTACTCCTAATTTAATATCCTTTTTTTGTTAAAAATCAACCTTTTCAGCAAATGGTTAGCTCTTTAGAATACACTTTGTCCAACTAAATGGATTTGCTTTCTTTAGAGATCATCACTGCTGTTCAATTTTGAAAAAACGAATTGTTCTAGTTAATTATGTTCTTAAATGGGCATGGCCAATTCTGGAAGGAGGTTGCATCCCAGGACAAACCAGCAATCATAGAAGAGGTGCTAAATTATTTTATACCAGATCTGATTTACTTCAACAATTTATTAAAAACCACTGAAAATATTTTATCCCGCTTCCTGCTTCCACTCCCTCTCCCAAGCAGCCATGATTCTGCTGAAGGAGAACTAATTGGAATAACAATTAAAACTAGCACAGAGATCATAAATTAATGCTACCTGATCTACAAGAGTTGACAGGAGCCTGGACTGCTGAGGGGCATTTCTTCTTCATGTAGGAGACAGGTGGTTCCTCCTCCATGTAGATTGGGTGGTCATGCTTTGCTTTTCAACTGTTTCCTTTGCAAGATATTCGGGGCATTTTTGGATTCCTACTTGAGAACTGTATCTTCCTGCCCATCCTCAATGACAGTTTTGACCAATGCAGCTGACTTCTCCAGCAGAGTGACTGCATTTTCTCGAATATTGCTTTCCTCACAGCATTCATCATTGTTATCTTTATAATTTTTTTATTTTTTATTTTCCTTTGGTGTTTGAGAGTCAGGGTCAGAGGAACTTTCATAATAACCCTCCTGTGCAACAAATTCACTGAACCTGTTTTCTGACTGAATGGGATCTTCAGATTGGGCTTCGTCTTGTTGACTTTGTAGCATCGGATGGTCTTCTACATTGGCTTGGTGTCTTAGCATGTAGAAGATATTGGATTGCCTCTTTAGGTGCTTGCTTGGTGGAGTAAGTGATATTATGATTTATTTCCTAAGGTTAATTTAGGAAAAGTACAATAATTAATTTAATTAATTATTGTGGACTATTAGGCCAAAGTTCTAAGGAAAATAATGAAATTATTAAGTGACTTAGATATAATTTCAACCATTTATCTCAAGTGAGGCTTATGATTTAATCCTAGCCATTGATCATTTAGGAGATTAGGGTTAGAGATTTTGGCTTAATAAAATTTATAAAATAGCATAAGGGAGAGGCAAAGACACAGTTGTGGAAAAAACAATTTTCTTTAGAGCAAGAGGCTTGATTAAACTGAAGAGAAGTGTAACAGCCTACAGGGAATTTTGGGAGAAATTCAGGAAGCCCGACTTCAGGAATCGAGGCCGCCGAAATTTCTAGAGGTCGATTTTTTCAATTGCACAGGAGATGTATAAGGTGAGAAGAAAGGAGGCTGATTCGCTGGCAAGACAGGTCTAATTCTCCATGGCCAAGTTTCTTCAGGAGGATCGATTTCCAGGGGCTGATTACCTTGAGGTCTATTTTTCTAGTGGGTCTGGGTTTCCAGGTTCCAGCAGTTGTATATTTTACTATGTTTTCTCTGTGGGTCTAACCCAGAATTTTCCGGAGTTTAATAATATGAAGAAAGATTGTTTTGGGTACAAATTTGCTATGGTAGTGTCATTTCTCTTTCCATTTTATTCCTGCTATATTTTTTTTGAGTTAATATACCAGTGTGTTTTACTCAAATATTTATCTCACAAATCCTAGCATATGTGATGCAGGAGGAACAGGCAAAAGGTCATGTTTTGCATATATGTTGAAATACTAAAGAAGTCAATGTTGCTGAAATCAGGCAACCTGTTGGCATAATTGAGTGGCCTATTCCACTTCTAGGTTTCAATCGTAGAATCCCACAAAGCCTAGCTCAAGGGATGTTAGAGGAATGAGAAAAAGGTCATGTTATGCACATATATGTTGAAGGGCTAAAAAAATAAAAAATAAAATCAATGTTGCTGACATCAACATTGAGATGTAAATGGCAAGGGTCCAACAAAAACAAAAGTCATAAATATCGGGAAAATATTAGTAAAAATTGGCAAAAATCGACAAATCTTTAAAAAAATAAAAATAAATAAAAATAGAATGTTAAAAAATATCCAAATGTTCAAGACCCAACAATTATTCCATCTATTCACAGTTTTTTGTATAGTTTATGATAAAATGGCAATTTTTTTGGCCAAAAAAATTGACCAGGCCAAAAGATTGTAATTTCTCGATTTTTTTTGCAATAAAATCACGATGTTTGAACACTTACAAAAAAAATGTTGTGTGCTAATGTAATGTTCCCAATTTTGATTGTTCATCTGAGGTGGTTAGCAGGGAGACTTGGGATGGTGCTAAGCATCGCACAATTTTATAATGCAAGTTTTGGAGACAATTTTTGGCTTGAGGGTGTCAAGAGTAGCGCAGGGAAGACATGAAATGAGAAACCAAACAAGAGGAGCTCACAGGTGTGGATCACCAGGAGCTACCTCAAGCAAAATGCCACAGAGGCTTCACATTAATCTCCAATAATAAATAGATACAATTTGTTAGGGACAGCAAATCATATCCCTGAATAATACGAACTGAATAACTAAGAAAAGGAAAATCACAACTACATAACAAGAAGAGCCTATTCTCCATTAATTCTAACACTCCCCCTTAATGGAGAAAGGGTTCTTAAACACACCTAATATGTCCCTAAACAACTCAAACTTCAGTCTTCCCAGAGGCTTAGTAAATATATCAGCCATATTATCACAAGAATTAGAATATTCAACACAAGTTTCTTTGGACTGTACCTTTTCTCTAACAAAATGAAATTGAGTGTCTATGTGCTTAGTGTTTTTACGAAACACAGGATTGTAAGCCAGTTTGATGGAACTTTGATTATCACAATTGATAACCGTAGCTTCTCTCTGTTCTTCCCCTGCATCTTGTAGAAGTCTGCACAACCAAACTGCCTCACATGCTGCTGCACACATAGCTTGATATTCCGCTTCTCCTGAGAATAAGGCTACAGTATGTTGCTTCTTGTTGCACCAAGAGATGACCCTGGATCCAATGCTAAAGGCATAACCTATAATTGATCTTCTATCATCTAAATTTCCCACCCAATCAGAGTATGTATAACCTGTCAAGCTAACATCAAATGAGTCCGAATACAAAATACAAAAGTCTAAAGTTCCTTGCAGATACCTCAATACTCCTTTCGCTGCAAGCCAATGGTTCTCATGAGGTTGAGTCATGAACTGACACAAAACACCCACTGCATAAGCTAGATCTAGTCTCGTTGTAGTCAAATAGATAAGACTACCAACCAACTGTCAGTACAATGTTGCATTTGCATATTTTGAACCATCATTCACCTGAAGTTTGTTGTTCTGTTGTAAAGGCACAAATGCAGCCTTGCACTCATCCATTTTAAATTTAATCAACAAACTCTTAGCATACTTACCCTGGGACAAGAAAGTTTGGCTTGAATCTCTCCAAACTTCTAGACCCAAATAGTAATGCATTTCTCTAAGGTCCTTCATCTCAAATTTCTATGATAACTGTTGCTTGATTTCTTCAATGAGATTGTCTGCATCCCCTGTCATGATCAGATCATCTACATATAAAGAAATCAACACTATCTGCCCCTCATCATTAAACACAGTATACAAATTGGGATCATTTTTGCTCTGTTTATATCCATGCATGAGGAAAAATGAATCAATTTTGTCGTACCAGGATCTAGGAGCATGTTTTAAACCATATAAAGCTTTCTTTAGTCTACAGACTAAATTCTCTCCTCCCTTCTTAACAAACCCCTTACGCTGCACTAAGTATACTTCTTTTAAATCACCATTTAAGAACACAGATTTAACATCTAATTGATGTATTTTCCAATGATGCTTAGTGGCTACAGCAATAATCAATCTAATAGTATTTAATTTTGCAACAGGGGAAAATGTTTCTTGAAAGTCAATACCTTCTTTCTGGGAATACCCCTTTGCAACCAACCTTGCTTTATACTTATCAATAGACCCATATGCTTTAAATTTCAACTTAAATAACCATCTGCAACCTATGGGTTGTTTACCATGAGGAAGCATTACTAGATCCCAAGTATTATTTTTAATAATAGATTCATATTCCTCTTTCATTGTTTCCTTTCATTCATTTACTAGCTTCATAAAAATTAGAAGGCTCTGCAATGTTTAACATACTAGTCATGAGCGCACAATCCCTATACCGAGCTGGTAACTGTTTCGGCCAGCTAGATCTCCTAAGTGGTGGGGTGTCAACTATTCTGCTTTTGTTCTTCTTTTGGTGGACTAAACTCAATTTCCTCCTCTTTATCTTGTTGATGCTGCTGCTGTTGTTGTTGCTATTTCTGCCGCTGTTGCTGTTGTTGTTGCTGCTATTGTTGTTGATTGATCTATGTTTCAACATCCTCATCTGAAGTAAGGGTACATGCCATTCTTCATTATCTTGAACAAGATTTCCATCATCAATCTGTTCATGGAATACTACGTCTCTACTAACAAACACCTTGTGAGTAGAAGGATCAAACAATTTATAAGCCTTATACTCATTGCAGTGTCCAATGAAAGTGCATTTAATGGCCTTTGAATCTAACCTCTCATCTGACCATTGATCCTTGATCATTATTGGTCATCCTAGTATAGGGAGTATGGTAGTACATGATGCATCCATCGGTAGTACTATGGTCCCTATCCTCATTTCCCTACTCATTGGCCAGATGAGAGGTACTTCCCATGAGTCCCAGCCTGCATGGGTAGGATGTCTCAACAGGAGAAGGATGAACCACTCATCCTGCCTACATGTCGCCAAGGGGTATCACATGGGAAGGCTGAAACACTCACCCTGTACACAGTAAACTACTAGGGTAAGGTTGAACCACTCACCCTATGGTTGCTCACCGCTCCAAGAAGTACCCCAAGCCCCCCAGAGCTCAATGTCCATCTCATACAGGACCCTCATAAGAGGGTCTCTCCACAACTCTAAGTCGTTCTGGGAAGGCCAAGAAATTGACCTTTTCCAAGGGCTTTGTCAGAATATTGGCACCCTGCTCATCAATCCCAATGTGATGGAGCCTTATTGCTCATCATTGTACCATATCCCAAATAAAGTGGTACCTGATATCTATATGCTTAGAGCGATCATGAAACTCGATATTCTCTGATAATCAGATCCCACTCTAGTTGCCACAGAGCATCACGGTGCCATCCAGCACATGTCCAAACAACTCATTGAAGAGCTTCCTCAACCAGAGAACTTCACAGGAGGCCATACTAGCAGCTATGTATTCGGCCTCGGTGATGCTCAAGGCGGCCGATTTCTGCTTCCTGCTCATCCAGGATATCGAAGCATAACCCAAAGAAAAATAGCATCCATAAGTGCTCTTGCGATCCACCACACTGCCAGCCCAATCAACATCAGAATAACCATGCAACCTCACATCTCCGACAGTGTATCTCAGTCCATGAGTGATTGTGCTCTGAAGATATGTCAAAAGATTCCTAGCACCAATCCAATGTATATAATGAGGCTCAACCATATATTGGCTCAATGTGTTAACTGCAAAACATATGTCCAGACGGGAGTTCACCAAGAACATCAGTGCTCCTATGAGTTGACGGTACTCAGAAGCAATTCACAATTCAGGTCCAGCAGCACTACCACATAATTTCTTAAGTTAAGTTCCATCGGAGTAGTCACAGGCTTGCAGTCCATCATCCCAGATCTTTCCAATATCTTCACAACATATTTTCCTTGAGAGAGGAAAATTTCACCTGGCTTTTGCCAGACCTCCAACCCTCGAAAAATAGTGCATCGATCCTAGGTCCTTCATCACAAATTCAGAAGCCAACTCCCTCTTACATTTGTTAATGAGAGGGTTAGTCAGAAAGAGGTCGTCCACATAAAGTAGCAAAATGAGAGGTTTATCATTTTCAACCTTAAAAGTAAAGTTTCGGATCCGCTTCACTTCTAGCGAATCCCAGCTTCATCAGATAGTTATCAATCCTCTCATACCAAGCCTGAGGTGCTTGCTTCAATCCATAGAGAGCTTTCCTCAACCTGCATACATGAGATTCTCAATCATGAACCTCAAACCCCTCGGGTTGTTCCACATAGACTTCCTCTTTGATTGAATCATGCAAGAAAGTGGTCTTGGCATCCATCTGATGTAGGTACCATCCCTGCAAGGCAGCAAGGGCTATGATTGAGAGGATGGTGGTGTATCGGGAAACAGGTACAAATATCTCATCGTAATCTACACCTTCTTTTTGAGAGAAGCCTCGAGCAACACATCAAGCCTTGAACTTTTCTGCACTTCCATCAGCTCCATGCTTAATTTTGTAGAGCCACTTAGAGGTGACAACCAATTTGTCGTGGGGTCTAGGGACCACATCCCAGACATCATTCTTCGTAATTGACTCGTATTCTTCATTCATAGCATCCTTTCATACTTGATGCTTCATGGCTTCTTCGAATGAGGAAGCCTCATTTTGAATGATAGAGCTCATGGCAGTCAAATATCCTTGATACTTGTTCGGCTTCTTGCTTTCATGAAAAGACCCCTTGGTGCAATATGTCTCTCGACATCTTCGAGAGTCTTCCTAAGCCATGAGGGTCTCTTCTTGGAGGAGGAAGGCTCATGAGGAAGAGGATCTATAGGATCCATAGTTTCATCATCATCAAACATCGTTTCGTCCTCTTTTTCACCCTGATTTTTGGTGCCAGCTTCTTTGTCCTTCCTTAGGTAGGGCCATATCTTTGTCGAAGGTGACATCTGACTTATCTCAACTTCCTTTTGACCAACAACATGAATTCTATATCCCAGTGCAAAAGCACCTACTTGAGCCACAAACTTCGACTTTGTGCCTCCCAAGGAAATAGAAATTTGGCATGCTTTTCTAACTTAGCTGTAATATTCCAAACTAGGACAACAACAGTTATACTAGAGACATGAGCTAAACTACAACAATAAAAATCACAAGATACGCATGCACCATCAAAACACCAAGAAACTAGGAAATAAGCTAAGCCATTTAAATAATTCATATGGATGAATCAAATACAATAGGTTGAGGACCATAGAACCCGGGGCTTGCTACTAGAAGCATGCCAAACTCAAGTGGAAGGATGTAGTCTCAAATCCTAGAAATGGCGGCAACTGATAGCTCGTACGACCCAGTAAACCGTTGTTGCTTCTAAAGTGGAACTGGTGTTTTGAGCCTCCAAACTGCTCAGAAAATCCCGAGAAATTAACTTGAGCCTCCTCACAAGGAACCTAGAATAAGCTAGAAAATTTGTTAAAATTGGAAACTAGGGCCAAACTCCACATGGATCATCTTATTTATGACAGTTGATATTTTTTTTGGATTCCTCTCTCCAAGAGGTGTAGGAGTGATCCAAAGATCATTTGATTCTGACATGTACAAATGAAGTTATGAATTTATTTTGATTATGGACAAATTGTCAAGGTCGGCCAGCAAATTTATGTAGGCTCAGAAGCTCAACAGTCACGTCTATTCATCCTCAACGTTTGCTATAAATACATGATGCCTTAACCTCATTTGGACACACTCATCTTCACACTTCTCTCTCTCTCTCCCCTCATTGATTGAGTACGGATTTCTGGGCCTCTCTCTCTCCACACGTCTGAAATTTCAAGAGAGCGAAATTTCAAGAGGCCGAAATTTCAGGAGAGCTAAATTTCAAGAGGCCGAAATTTCAGGAGACCTAATTTCTGGACAACGTTGACCAGCGTTGACTGCAGCTAGGGCTGACCGCAGGTGGGTTGTTTGACCAGATATTGACTGGGTTGTTTTTGGGTTGTTTTGAGGGTTGATTCATCTTGTTGTTTGAAGGTTGAAGTTGACCAAAATTGACCAGATTGTTGAGGGTCAATTATACCCTATTGACTAGGGTTGACTTTTCTGGTTAGGGCTCTTTTGCTGCCATTATAAATTATCAGATTTGTAAATTGTACTCTCTTTGTTGAACTATTGAAGACTATAAGAAGAATTGATCAAGGGTTCCCCACATTGGGGTTTGTCCCTGGTTGGTGCCACATCTTGTGTCCTCTTGTCTTGGCTTGTCTTCTACTGTTTATGTTTATGTTCTATCTACATTTTACTATCATGTTGATGTGACTGCTAATCTGAATATTGAAACTGGGCTAATAAAGAAATTGAAGTAAAATTGCTAAAGCATAGGACATACCATTATTGCCTAAAATTAACATGGTATTAGAGCTGGGGTGAAGACAAAGCCCAAGCAGGAGTGAAAGAGCAATCATCAAAGATAGTTGGACAAGGACAAATGGTTCAATGGGTTCCTCATCCTACTTCCCAGCTAAAGACAAGCTCCATGATAAATCTGACTATCATGGATGGAAGATGTCTCTTGATTTGACATTGGAAGAAAAATAAGTGATGGACTATGTGTAGGGTAAAACCCTTGAACCTCCTTCAAATGCACTGGCTGCTGCGAAGACCAAATACAATAGGGCTGAAGTCAAAACAAAGAATATTATCAGGGATTCCACTGACAAGCATCTGGTGGCTAATCAAATTCTATTTCTCAAGAAAAAGTTGAAAGATATTAAGAAGGGCAAGGACGAGGATATTCAATCCTCTTTCTTGAGGATCACTGAGATTAGGAATGATCTACTCTCGATTAGAGAAGTCACTCCTGACAGGGAATTTACTCTCACCACCCTTGGAGGACTCCCACCTAAATGGCATGTATTTAGAACCACCGTCGTCAACAATGATCGAATTCCAAGGTTTGAAGAATTGATGTCGAGATGCATTCAAGAAGAAACAAGAATGGTGGAGCAAGAAATGCCTTCTAATATAAGCAACCCCATTGCATTCTCCGCTCATGAAGGGACACCTTGCATGATGATGATCACAATCATTCCAGGGGCAACTTCAACAACAACGATCAAAGGAATGGCATGTCCAATGGCAATGGAAAAAGGAATGTGGGACATCAAGGAAATGGTCGACCTTCCAAGAAATCAAGGAACTCTAGGTATGAAGAATCAAATGTTGTTAACAATAAGCAAAAAGAGTACTATCTTATATCGGCCCTCTCCACTACCTCTCCTCCGGACACTTTGGGAAATTGGTTGATTGATAGTGGTGCCTCAAGGCACTTCACTGGATACAAGGAAGCCCTCTATAACCTGATAGAAAAGGAGACAAACTTGGAGATCATCCTTGAGGACGATGCCACCTATCCCATTAAGGGAGTAGGGAATGTTACCCTTCAATTGGATCAAGGTAACACTATTCATTTGCAAGAAATACTATACATACCCGATCTCAAGAAGAACCTGGTGTACATTTCGGCAATGGAAGACAAAGGATTCAAGGTGGCTTTTATCGATGGAAAGGTACGTGTTTGGAAAAGAAATTTTAAAGATGATTTTACTCTTGGGTTTAGGGTTGACACTTTATATCAAGTTGGAGGAAGTCCACTGGGACCCATGTCTTGAGACACATCTCTACAATCTGAACTATGGCACCGGAGGTTTGCCCATCTTCATTATAAGGCCCTACCCGATGTGAGACAGATGGTGACAAGTATGCCCGAGTTCAAAGTAGAGCATGAAGGTGTATGTCCGGGATGTGCCGGAGGAAAACTTACAAGGGGAACATTCCCCTCAAGTAATAGCAAGACCACAGACATATTGCAATTGATCCATTCTGACATATCTGGTATGATGCTCGTAAACTCTTTAGGAGGATACTTATATTATCTCACCTTTACAGATGATTATTCTCGCAAGACCTGGATATACTTCTAGAAGAAGAAGGATTAAGTGTTCCCCTGGTTCCAACATTTCAAAGCCTTGATTGAAAACCAATTCGAGAAGAAAACCAGGATATTGAAGACTGATAATGGGACTGAGTACAAATCCAATGAATTCCAAGATTATTGCAGAGAAGTTGGCATTAAGAGGGAGACTACAACGCCATACACTCTCCAGTTGAATGGTGTGGCTGAAAGGAAGAATTGCTTTATTGTAAAAGTTGTTTGTGCCATGCTTCATGATCATGGGCTTCCGAAGTTTCTATGGGTTGAAGCTGCAAATATCATCGTGTATGTTCAAAACTGATGCCCTCATCAAGCATTGGACTCCAAGACTCCTGAAGAAATGTTCACTGGTAAGAAACCCGATATCTCTCGTTTTAGAATTTTTGGAAGTCCCATATTTTCATGTGCCAAAAGAGAAAAAAAAAAGCAAATTGGGTGCATCTTGGAAGAAATGAATCTTTGCGGGCTATAGTGAAAATTCTAAGGGATATAGAATTTATGTGGTTGGTCAAAAGGAAGTTGAAATAAGTCATGATGTCACCTTCGACGAATATGGCCCTCAAGAAGATCAACAACCTTCCTATCCTAAGGAAGGACAAAGAAGTTGACACCAGAAATCAGGGTGCAAAAGAAGAAGAAATAATGCTTGATGTTGATGAACCTATGGATCCTACTGATCCTCCTCCTCATGAGCCCTCCTCCTCCAAAAAGGAGACCATCATGTCTTAGGGAGGCTCTCGAAGATGCCAAGAGACACATTGCACCAAGCGGGACTTCTGTGAAAGCAAGAAGTCGAACAGGCATCAAGGATATTTGACCGCCATGAGCACTGTCATTCAAAATGAGCCTTCATCATTCGAAGAAGCCATGAAGCATCAAGTATTGAAGGATGCTATGAATGAAGAATACGAGTCAAATATGAAGAATGATGTATGGGATGTGGTCCCTAGACCCCAAGACAAATCGGTTGTCACCTCTAAGTGGCTCTACAAAATCAAGCATGGAGCTTATGAAAGTGCAGACCCTCTTATTCACAAATGTAAGAGAGAGTTGGCTTCTGAATTTGAGATGAAGGACCTAGGACTGATGCACTATCTCCTAGGGTTGGAGGTCTGGCAAAAGCAAGGTGAAATTTTCCTCTCTCAAGGAAAATATGTTGTGAAGCTATTGGAAAGATTTGGGATGGTGGACTGCAAGCCTGTGACTACTGCATGGAACTTAACTTTAAAAAGTTATGTGGTAGTGATGTTGGACCTGAATTGGGAAATGCTTCTGAGTATCATCAACTCGTAGGAGCATTGATGCTCTTAGTGAACTCCCATCCGAACCTATGTTTTGCAATTAACACACTGAGCCAATATATGCTTGAGCCTCATCATATACATTGGATTGGTGCCAAGAATCTTTTGAGATATCTTTAGGGCACAATCACTTATGGAGTCAGATACATTGCTAGAGATGTGAGGTTACATGGCTATTCTGATGTTGATTGGTTTGGCAGTGTGGTGGATCACAAGAGCACTTCTGGATGTTGTTTTACTTTGGGTTCTGCTTCGATATCCTGGATGAGGAGGAAGAAGGAATCGGTTGCCTTGAGCACCATCGAGGCCAAATACATAGCTGCTAGTATAGCCTCCTGTGAAGTTCTCTGGTTGAAGAAGCTCTTCAGTGACTTGTTTGGACATGTGTTGGATACCAACGTGATCCTTTGCGACAACTAGAGCGTGATTCAATTATCAGAGAATCTCGTGTTTCAGGATCGCTCCAAGCATATAGATATCAGGTACCACTTTATCCCGGATATGGTACAATTAGGAGCAATAAGGCTCCATCACATTGGGACTAATGAGTAGGTCACCAATATTCTAACAAAGCCCCTAAGGAAGCTCAAGTTCTTGTCCTTCTGAGAAGGACTTGGAGTCGTGGAGAGACCCTCTTATGAGGGTAGGAGTATGAGATGGACATTGAGCTCTGGGAGCTCCAGGGGGCTTGGGGTACTTGGAGCGGTGAGCAACCATAGGGTGAGTGGTTCAGCCTTCCCCTATGATACCCCTTGGCGACATGTAGGCAGGATGAGTGGTTGATCCTTCTCCTGTTGAGACATCCTACCCATGCAGTCTGGGACTCATGGGAAGTACCTCTTATCTGGCCAATGAGTAGGGAAATGAAGGTAGGGACCATAGTACTACTGATGGACGCATCATGTACTACCGTACTCCCTATGCTAGGATGACCGATATTAATCTAAGATCAATGATAACTGACTTCGAGTCAGTAAGAGTGGTATGAGACATTCTCTTTTGACTGGAACTAACTTCGGGTTAGTAAGAGTGGTATGAAACACTCCTTTTATTTGAGACTGACTTTGGGCCAGTAGAGAATGGTATGATACATTCTCGATCACTTCTTCTTCATAGTTCAGCAAAGCAGTGCATTGATGGCAAAGATAGTACAAATCAGCAGATGGATTAGCAGATGGAGTTCTCCCAAGTTGAGAGAGAGTGTTAAAACTGGAAATTAGGGCCAAACTCCACATGGGTCATCTTATTTATAACCACTGATATTTTTCTTGAATTCCTCTTTCCGAGAGGTGTAGGATTGATCTAGAGATCATCCGATTTCGGCATGTACAAATGAAGTTATGAATTTATTTTGATTATGGACAAATTGTCAAGGTCGACCAGCAAACTTATGTAGGCTTAGAAGCCCAACGGTCACGCATATTCATCATCAACGTTTGTTATAAATACATGATGCCTTAGCCTCATTTGGACACACTCATCTTCACACTTCTCTCTCTCTCTCCTCATTGATTGGGTACGGATTTCTGGGCCTCTCTCTCTCCATACACCCGAAATTTTAGGATAGCGAAATTTCAAGAGGCCGAAATTTTAGGAGAGCTAAATTTCAAAAGACCGAAATTTCAGGAGAGCTTAATTTCAAGAGACCGAAACCTGGACAACTTTGACCAGCGTTGACTGCAACTAGGGCTGAACACATGTGGGTTGTTTGACCAAATTTTGACTATGTTGTTTTTGGGTTGTTTTGAGAGTTGATTCATCTTGTTGTTTGAAGGCCAAAGTTGACTGAAATTGACCAAATTGTTGAGGATCAATTCTACCCTGTTGACCCGCGTTGACTCTTCTGGTTAGGGCTCTTTTGCTATAAATTATCATATTTGTAAATTGTAATATCTCTCTCTGTTGAACTATTTAAGACTATAAGAAGAATTGATCAAGGGTTTCCCCAGATTGGGGTAAATGAATTTAGGGCCTCACACCCTTGATAAACCTGAAAAAATTTATTAGCCACTGCAAAACAAAATGAGGGTCAGATCTGAAAGCAAACAAGGCTTACTAGGTGTTAAATTGGCAACTAGGGCCAAACTCCATGTGGATCAGCTTATTTATGGCCGCTGATATTTTTATTAGATCCCTCTCGTCGAGAGGTGTAGGATTGATCCAAAGATCATCCGATTCCGATAAGTATTTATGGAGATATGAATTTATTTTGTTTATGTAATTATTATCAAGCCGACCAGCACTTATGTAGGCTCTAGAAGCCCAACCGACGTGTCTATTCATCATCTTCGTTTTAGTATAAATAGAAGAGGATTTGAAGTCTTTTGTATACACATTCTTCATGTGATCTTCTCCTCTCCACGTCTTGGGTTTTTGGTGAAGGAGAGTCACATAGAGGATACGCTGGCCTATATACAAATGATGCCCTAAATCGCAGAAGCCCTAGAAACAGTCATGGAGGAGTCTTATATGCTGTCCTAAAGGATGCTCTTCTATGCAGCAAGGAGAGGCTTCAATACGCTGTCCAAGGGAGCTTCTATTCACAGTCAAAGGAAGCTCTAAAAATGCCCTAGCCGCAGTCAAGAGGAAGGGTTCTATTCACAGCTAACTGCAGTCCTAAAAGGGAGGGATCTAGCCTTACCCTAGCTGCAGTAAGGAAGAGTCATAGCCACAGTTGGAGAGACCCTAATCAGCAGAAAATGAAGGCCTAAAGCCGCAGTCTCAAGAGGCTTCTATCTAGCCCTAACCGCAGTGAAGGAGGCCTATTCTCAGCTGAAGGAGAAGCCCTCATATGCAGCCCTATAGACGCAGTTGAAGGAGGATCCTTATACGCTGTATAGGGGAGGCTTATCCGATATCTTAAAAGGCCCTAGACGCAGTCCAAACAAGTGTCGTAGCTGCTGTTCAAGTATGCCCTAGATGCAGTTGAATGTAGACCCTAGCACTGTACAAAGAAGGTTTTAAGCAGCAGAAAGGAAGACTCCTATACGCTGGCAGGAAAGGCCTTATACACTGATGCCATAGTCACTGTTTATGAAGCCCTTCTTCAGC
Source organism: Pinus taeda (assembly GCA_000404065.3). Taxonomy (NCBI): domain Eukaryota; kingdom Viridiplantae; phylum Streptophyta; class Pinopsida; order Pinales; family Pinaceae; genus Pinus; species Pinus taeda. Next base: position 1,398 of record APFE031148324.1, on the reverse strand, counting down.
AGCAAGAAGACACTTAACGCAGCAAGAAGGAGAGTCTTATAAAGCCTAGTCTAGGCCGCAGTCAAGGAGGCATCATATGCAGGCCTAAACCGAAGCAAGAAAAGGATGTTAGGGTCTCCACCTACAGCCAGCAAGATAGCCCTTAAACGCAGCAAGAAAGTGGCTCATAAATATCTATGTAGGCAGAAGGATGTAGCTATAATATAAGGAATCATGGGCAGCATGATGCATTGGCAACATGATGAAGATAATGGGCAGCACAGTGATGTATGAGAGCATGAGCAGCATGATGCAGATCATGGACAGCATGATGTATGGACAGTGTGATGTATGAGATCATGAGCAGCATGATGGTAAGGTGCAGCAAATGGACGAGATGTAGCACGATAATAGGTGAAGGAGTCACCTTGAGAATCAGTTGAAGCAGAATGTCTTCAACTGATCTTATCATGATACGAAATGATCTATGCTAGATCTAGATAAGTCAAAGTATTGACTTCTGTTGTAAATGTACTCTCTCTCTCTTTCTCTGCTGAACTTTGAAGATAAAAGAAGATTTGATCAAAGGGTTTCCCCACACATTGTGGGGTTTGTCCCTGGCTCGCGACATATCTTGTGTCCTCTTGTCTTGGCTTGTCTTCTGCGTTTTGTATTTATGTTCTATCTGCAGTTTATCGTAATGCTGATGTGATTGCTAAC